>WYDI02021752.1:0-26196 GCA_009867235.2 Psittacus erithacus | reverse complement strand
TTATCTCAACCTGTGGGAGTTGTATTCTTTTGATTCTCTTCCCCATCCCTCTGGGAGCCGAGGGAGGAGGTGGGGGGACAGTGAGTGGACTGTGTGGCAGGCCTAAACCACGACAGACACCCACTACAAGGCAGAGGAGGCACAGGACCTCTAGGAGATGTACATCCATCCAGCCCAGCTCAGCATCCCAAATGGCACTAGGGATGTACACTCAGTCAAGTGCTTCAAGTCCAGGTTTTCCAGACAAGACAAAGCTGCCAAGGTTCAGGTGTGAACTTTTAGGCATTTATTAATTTGTATCATATAAAAAGTCTGCTTTTTACCATTTTTTCTATTGCATTTCAGCAACTGCGATAAGTCCTGGTTTTACTGGTGTTTGACATGTCAGTGAGCTACAGGAATAACAGCATATTTCAAGGCCTTCCTATGCATGAACTAACTTCTTTCCTAAGTCCTTGTTTTATTTTGCTCCTCTGGAGAGTAGAAAGTAAGTCTCCTGTTTTCCACAATGGGTCAAGTTGCCAGAGGAAGGTTTCTTCCTGCCATTAGGGGACCTGCTGCCAGTCTCAGGCTTGGGGATCAGCTCAGATCCGCCTGTCAAGGCTGAAGCTGTTCACTCAGGACTCAGTATGTCATAACCTGTCCTGCTTCCTCCAACATCTTTCATGGTATGAAGGTGCCTGGGCAGTGCAGCACAGGATGGGAGACAGCACATTCCTGTCTGGTGGGGCTGGAAGGGATTCTGCTCACTCCCACAGGCACACGGGGTCTCTGAGGTAGAAACACAATGAACAAGCCCTCTGCTTTCCTTTTATGAGTTGTACCATGGCCATCTGCTGATCTTCCTGTCTCTTTATTTTCTGTACTTAAAACTAAGCTCACAGACTTTACCTGTAGACATGTTAAATATTCCTTTAAATGAGTAGAATGTCCTGGGGTAGTAGGATTTTCTGGCTGTGTTGTTATCTGTTGTATAAATCTGTGGGATTTAAAGAACACCAAAATAAGAATAAGAGAGCTGAGAGCTCAAATTCTACTGAAATCCTCTAAAGACTTCAGTTTAGGAGCATAAAATGAGGTGGGAAAGCCCTCGGATATCTATAGATTTTGGCAAAGTATAATACACCAAGGTGGGAAGAGATATATTTAGAGTAGGTCTCTACAATACCTGAAAGGAGGCTGTAGTGAGGTGGGGGTCTGTCTCTTCTCCCAAGTAACAAGTGACAGGACAAGAGAAAATGGCCTCAAGCTGTGCCAGGGAGGTTTAGATTGGATATTAGGAAAAATGTCTTCACTAAAAGGACAGACAGATGCTGGAACAGGCTGCCCAAAAACATACCCCAAAAAGCACAAACCCCATGATTTTTGCTAAACTTCAATTTTCTAATAGAACTGCATTAGGAATCACAGAATGGTTTGGGTTGGAAGGGACCTTAAAGCTAATCTGGTTGGGAATCTATTTGTTCATCCCACAGGCAGGGACACCTTCCACTAGAGCAGGTTGCTCCAAGTCCCTGTGTCCAACCTGGCCTTAAACACTGCCAGGGATGGGGCAGCCACAGCTTCTCTGGGCACCCTGTGCCAGCGCCTCAGCACCCTCACAGAGAAGAGCTTCTGCCTAAGAGCTCATCTCAATCTCCCCTCTGGCAAGTTAAAGCCATTTCGCTTGTCCTGTCACTACAGGTCCTTGTAAAAAGCCCCTCTCCAGGTTTCCTGTAGCCCCTTTAGACACTGGAGCTGCTCTAAGCTCTTCCCAGAGTCTTCTCTTCTCCAGGCTGAATCAACTCTCTCAGCCTGTCTCCACAGCCCTCGGAGCATCTGTGTGGCCTCCTCTGTACTCGCTTGAACACGTCCATATCCTTCTTAAGTTGGGAGCCCCAGAGCTGGACACAGTCACATGTCACATTTGGTCAGGAGACCTCAGCGACCATCAGCAGACTGGGAATGCATCACTGGAACCACCCTTCCCACTCCCAGCCTAAATCCTAGCAGAGCCTGGATGCAGCTCTTGCAATGTGGCCAGAGAGATTTAAAGCTGCCCATATCAATATATCTTGTGCTTGTGAATTACAAATGCCACCAGTGTCAGGCAAGCTTAAAATCAATGGGGAACCTCATATCCGCTCCAATTGGGTATTGATTTAACTACGTTGACTTAAATTCAAATACAGTAAATCAATACAGCTTCCTAGCATTGACATAAAAACACAGGTTAAGGGTATTTCTATCAGTGTAGCCTGGCCTAAGAAAAATAATTTTAGCAGGATTCATTTTTTTTGCCCAGGTTTCCCTCTGGATATGGTTGAATGGTCACAAACAGGAAGGTGAGTTCCTAAAGGTATGTAAGAGGCAACAGCATTGCTGAAAGGAAGAAACCTCCAGGAGTGGCTGGAAAACTGGAATTACACACGGCCATGTACAGCTCAGCTGTCCAGTTTGCATAGCCCCTGTGCACAAATAGGAATGTGAATTCTGCTAGCTTTCTGCCAGACTAAAATGAAGTAACTGAAGCCAATTGCAGCAGTTTGAGGTTAAATTAAACCATCGTGGGACCTGGAGAGGACTGGACTCTGTGCCAACCTGTAGTGGAAATTCCTTATTGGGTCTGAGGCAAAGAATATGAATAAGAAAGTCAGAAGAGTGGATGCATACAAACAGCAGCAGTGCATAGGAAGAGGCAGGGTGTTTCCTAGCAACACCAACTTGAGGCTGCTTAGTTTTGGTTAGCATTTTGTGACTAATAGCTGTGATTTTTATGTGTACTGCTTCTCACTCGCCTACCTGTGCTGAAAGAGAGAGAAGCAATAGAGAGCGTAGGATAGGCTCCATCTGTGCTAGACCACATGCCTGAAGTGAGATCTCTATGTGCGAGGGATCTGCCAGCACTCTGAAAGCCGATGGGCTGACAACATCTCTTGAGGCGCTCATTTCTGCCACGTGTGAAGTAGCTCAAACCTGGACCTTGCGCTTCAAGCAGCTAAGCCAGAGCACATGAGTTTCTTCACTGTGTTTTGGCACTTCCTTCCTTCCCTGTCTCCATTCCATGTGCTCCAGGAATACCCTGTGGTTAAGTCTGCTCTCAGTATCATCAGTGAGAGACCCTTGACTTCACTGGTAATAGTGCAGAGCCCTTTTATTTATTTATGGATTTTGTCTGTGGCTTTATTTACACCATGTCCCCAGAGAATCATGTAGGAAACCAGCTTCTGTGTGTGTGTGCCTGAGGGCCAGACCAAAAGGAATTGAAACAGGGAACTGGTCCGGCCTTCATGTGTCTGTGTGTATGTACAGGTCTTGGCATACCCGGACCTCTGTTCACCTATTGCAAGGTAAATCATTGATGATTTTATGTCTGTTGGTAACCTTTTGGAAAATGTCTTCTACTGTTTGGGTGTTACAAAAGCAACTCCTAATAAAAACTCGAGACATCCCTTTACACTGTATCTATGACCAATATGGGCTTGATGCCAGGATCAGCTGAAGGTCTAACCTGTGGTTTCTGCACCAGCACTCCAGGACCATGTGTTTAATCAGGCTCTCAAGCTCTGCTTTCCCCATACAGACCGTGCTCACTTCTCCCCAGCCTGTCAATACTTCCAGAGCTCAGCCTCTCTCATCCTCCTGGAAAGCTCCATGTGTTTTAAGTCCAGTTTCCTTTCTGCAAGAGGAAAGAATGTGAGAGATGCTTTAGAGAGCATGTAAGTTTTCACGTTGTCCTTAACTCCTCTGTGCTGCCAGAGAGGAAGAAATCCTCCACTTCATGTATACGCTGTAACACAGCGGGTGATGGAGTTGGGGGGAGCAGCTGTGCCCCAAATAACATGGGTTTGCACTATTGTCCCTCCAGTGATCTGTTTGCGGAGGATTTAAAGCCAAGGAACAGGGCTTTGCCAGTCCATGGCATCTCTAGAGGTGATGTCACTAGCTCCTCTCTTTAATTCTTTCTCCACAGTTTGGGATGTTCACAGCCTTTCCCTCCCCAAGAGAGAGGCTGTAGAATAAATCTCAGTAGACACTAGAGAAATCAGGCAGGAGAATGAATCACAAGTAAGTGCCCAGCCATGAGAAAAGCTCATGCCAGCCCTTGCACTTCACTAGGACAAAAGCAGCAGATCCTCAAGACAAGAAGCCACTGGAAATGAGGTTTCATTGAGTCCATGGGTTTGTCTGTTTCTGTCCTACATTCAGTTTTTCTCTGCCATGAAAAACTGCTCGGGTAAGAGGAAAGCAAGCAGGGGTTTGACGTACAAACAAAGCAGGACCTGATTAAGTGAAGAGGGAAGAGACGTTGCATTTATCCGTGTTATTTAAGACTCAGCAGCCTTTGTTAACAGCTGCTCAATGCGAACAAGCAACCTCTCTCTGATAGAGTCAGTGCTGCTCCTCCTGCACTGCAGAGCTGGGAAGGTGCCATTGTAGCCATGAGTCACCCAGACAGGCCTTCAGCAAAGAGGCTCTGGCTGGGAGGAAAGCATCAGCCATAAACTCTTTACGTTCCTGGCCTAAGTTGTAAGTAGATGAGAAGAAAGAGTGAAAAATTATTTATTTCTCTTTCTGCTTAGGTTTAGAAAGGCCAAAGAACAGAAAGAGTCTGTGGGCAGGGACCCAGAGGGATGAACAAATATGACTAGACAAAGAGACCTCAAAGCCCAGCAACTTGCTCTAAAACCTCACCCTGCTCTATCTGAGCTCACCAAGAGGAATATCTGCTGTCTTAAACTTTTTGCAGATGCATTGAGTTTGCACGGCAAGGTTTTGGTAGTGGGGGGCTACAGAGCTGGCTTCTGTTGGAAGCTTCCCCCACGTCCAATAGAGCCAGCAGCTCCAAGATGGATCCACTGCTGGCCAAAGCTGAGCCCATCAGCAATAGCGGTAGTGCCTCTGGGACAATATAGTAAAGGGGTGGGGAGTGTGGGGGGAGGAATGTACAACTGCAGCAGGAAAAGGATTTAGAATATGTGAGAGAAACAGCTTCGCAGATCCCAAGGTCCGTGCAGAAAGAGGGCAAGAGGTGCTCCTGGCACTGCAGCAGAGATTCCCTTGCAGCCTGTGGTGCAGACCATGGTGAGGTAAGACATGCCCTTCAGCCCGTGGAGGACCACATGGAGCAGATATCCACCTGCAGCCCACAGAGGACCCCACGCCAGAGCAGAGGGATGCCCAAAGTAGGCTGTGAGCTTGTGGGAAACACACACTAGAGCAGCTCATGAAGAACTGCAGTCCATAGGAAGGACTCAAGTTGGAGAAGTCCATCGAGAACTGTCTGCCATGAGAGGACACCACACTGCAGTAGTGTGCTTGAGATTTAGTTTCATTTCTCATTACCCTACTCTGATTTGGTAGGTAGCAAATTAAACTGATTTCCCCAAGTTGAGTCTGCTTTGCCCACCTTGATGGTACTTTACCTTGAACCACAAGCCTTCTGTTGTATTTTCTCTCCCCTGTCCTCCTGCTGAGGAGGACAGTGACAGAGCAGCTTTGGGGGGCACTTGGCCTCCACCCAGGGTCAACCCACCACAGCAGATCTTTAGCAGAGGCATGTGGGCACCCACCATGCAATTTTATAGTTATGGATTTTTATGGTTATGCTACTGGCAGCTCCACAGTAACAGAACTGAAAAACACAGGACAGGAAGTTAATGCCAAGACAAAAGACAGGGGATACTATGACTTGAGGAATGCTTTCACACTCCTAGAAGCCCATGGCAATAGAAGGCACTCAAATATCAGGGATGGCGACTGCCATAAGTCACTTGCCAAGATCATGGCACTCCTTCCATGGGATAAAACACATGGCAAAGTGGAGGGCAGAGCAGTGCCAGACCTGCTCACAAAGGATGTTGATAATGTGCAAATAATGGATTTTCAAGGTGATATTGGATAATATTATTACAATTTGGCAACATTTTATTTAATTTTGTATCTATAATAAATCCTGAAGGTATTGTGTCACTCTGTCACATGAGAAAACATAACAAATGTACCATTAACTGAATTAATGAGTAAGGTGATACACCAATGAAGCACTCCCCTTCATGGTAGAATGCATCGCATACCTTTTACAGCCTATAGGAGGCAAACCAGTCACTTGTGGTGGTAAATCAAGGATAAGAGTCATAGAATCACAGAATATCAGGTTGGAAGGGACCTCAAGGATCATCTGGTCCAACCTTTCTTGGCAAGGCATGACCTAGACTAGATGTCCTAGCACCCTGCCCAGCCAAATCTTAGAAGTGGCCAACGCTGAGGCATCCACCACTTCCCTGGGGAGACCATTCCAATAGCTTCTTCCACCTCTACCCATCTAATCTGTTTCATCAGGAGCCATAGTGAATAAACCCTCTTCAACACAGGGGGAAGAAGCTGCATCTTGCCTGGCCAGACTGATTCACTGTTTCTCTGCACCTCAAGGAATTCCTGCTGGTTTGGCTCATTACTTCACTTTCTACTTCTACTGTGACTGTAAGTTCTTTGAGCAGATCTTGTCTTTTTGCTTTGTGGTTAAACAGCACTCAGAGGAATAACCTCTGGCCATGACAGCAGGCCGGGAAAATCCCCAAATGATAACCTGGGAAAATCCAGAGCTGAAAATGCAGCGTATGCCTTCCTTCAAAGGGCAGACCTGTGAAAGAGATTGGTGCTGCAGATATGGCTGCTGAGTATGTCCTAAAACTGCTCCTCGGTGCAGTGACACTTGTCCCTTCTGTGCTACCAGAAAGCAGCGCACCTTCTGTAGCAGCATTTCTGCAAACACCTTGAGATTCTTCTCCCACTTCCCAAGAAGCAAGGAGTCCCTGCAGCATGACTGGTTAATATCAGTGCGGAGAGACTTTACAACATGATGTAATGTGTCCCAGGTGCTTGGATCCCAGGTCTGTGCTGGACAAGAAGTCCTTTAGTCTCTGTAAACACATATAGCTTTCCAAAGAAGTGACAGCTTTTCTTGTAGAGACAGCTCTCTGGACCCAGGTCATTAAAACCAGAACAATCTTTCCTTTGAAGCAAAATTTGATCGACACCAGTGATCAGGGAGGATGATGGTAGCTCCTCATTCTGGGAAGTCAGACATCCTGATCTAGCTGGCCTACTTGTAAGCCTATCCAATGTTATTTCCTTTCAACTCCATTGTAACACTGGTGGCAAAGGCATAAAGGATGGCTGTTGTGTCCCACCACTGCTGGGTGGATTTCTCCTTCTCATTAGGGCGCCCTTTTTTTCCTACCTTCTTAATCACACTTGGACATCCATGAGGGAGAGCATGTGTTTGGGTAACTGCTGAGGAGGCACTGAGCAGGCATGCAGTTTGAGCACAGAAGTGTATCAGAGTTGGGTAGCTACCAAGGAAGTTTTGCTTTGTGGTCCTGTTTTTTTCCCTTTTGTGAATTGCCTTGGGTAGACTCCACTGATTATAGAGCTTTTTATCTTCATTAAAATAGTAGTGGACAACAGTATTGGTCAGTATCTACCTTCGTGTGAGGCACTGGCACAGGTTGGCCAAGGAAGTGGTAAATGCTCCATCCCTGGAGCAGTTCAAGGCCAGGCTGGACAAAGCCTTGGGTGACATGGACTAGTGTGAGGTGCCCCTGCTCATGGCAGGGGGGTTTGAACTGGATGATCTTAAAGTCCTTCCCAGTCCTAACTATTCTATGATTCTGTGATCACACAATACAAAATATTAGGTGCCTGCAATACCTGTGAAGCCCTGAAGCTGTCACCAAGGAAGAACAGTGCAGTTGTTAGCCAGCATCACATCCTCCCTCCTCTCACCCCTGGAAAGGTGGAAGGGGACTTCAGTGCATCTATTCTGTCATCTGCTGATGAGCTGCCAACAACTATGTTAGTTTTCCTCTGTTGTAATAGACCGTTTAGGGCCCCAGCCAATGACTAGGGAAGCTGCTGGAAAGAGCTCTGTTGATTTCAGTGGCTATCAAACAGCATGCAGCCGTATACACGGAAAATTAAACACAGCTCCTCCAAACTCACTTCACACAGGCCACAGGCCTGTCCTCTGTTACTCATAATTATCATTATTATTGTCATTACTGGATTGGAATTAATGCCCATGAGTGCAGATGGACAGAGATTTTTATTGAACACAAATTGTGCCATTTAACTGGGACTTGTTCAGAACTTGAAACAAAGGAGAATGGTTCCAGATGCTGTTCTTTTCCCTTTGCACCCCACAGCTGCTGACCAGCTTATGGGGTCTGCAGCAAAATCTGAAATACTTTTAAGTGAATTGTAAAATCTGTCCAAAAATTCTTTGCATACTGCAGCAAGAACATAAAAACCTTAAGCTGAACAGCAGAAACTAGTAAAGCTGCCAAAGGAATGTTAACAAGTTATGGGGATGGGGATATATAGTTTAGATGGGGATCTTTAACACTCAAAAACAAAAATATGACTGCTCTGTAGTTTAAAAAGAACTCTGATTTCATCTTTCATCTTTACAGATAATGGTGGGTTTGTGGGAAAGGAAATTGTTCTGTCAGCTCTGCATGTATCCCATTAACACTTCCTTAATAAAAGGAGCTCAGAATCTATCACCACTTTGATCTCTGTTCAATAAAGCTAATCTTAGCCTTGTTTTTAACATGGACATTTAATTGTGTTTAATCACCTTCTGATAAAATCAATTTAGTTGACATGATACTGACCAGGACTGGTCAGCAGAGATAAGGAAGAGCTATGTTCCAGCTGCTCCATCCTATAGCACACACCTCTAAGGAGGCAACTAATTAATGTGGTTACCAACATAATACCCTTGGGAGGAAGGGAAAATGTTACTCTTGGTTATTGGGGATGGTGAACTCAAGAAACGGTAAAAAAGACTTCCTCAAGGTCACACAGCAAACTTCTGGCAGTGCACAGAAGGAATATCTCGTTTCAAGCTGGCACACTCATGCCTAAATCATAGAATCATAGAATGGTAAGGGTTGGAAAGGACCTTTATGCCTAAAAGTTGAGACATCTATTACTACCTAACCTGTTGCTGATCACAGCCTGGTTTGGTAGCCGTCTCTCCTCAAACTCCTAGTATAAACACCACTCAGTTCTGTATTGAACTCTTCCCTTGCAGAGTATAAACTACACTCCAGTGCTCAATGAACACAAGGTTTTCCACCCAGAGCACAAACATGAATTTCAGGCATATTTTTATCATGGAGCTTGCCTGGAAAGCTCTAGGATTGCCTCACGGCACCCTTTGTAATTCATGTCATAACCTAGGTCTGCATTATTAACCATAACATTTTATATTTCCAGAGCATCCTCCAGCCAAGGATCTCAGTACAGTTCCATCTATTATTAAAACTTTTCAACTTTCCTGCAAAATGAATTAGACATCATTTAGGGGATCGAAAAACTGGGACATGGAGAAGAAAAAGGCCAAAAATTTAAAACAAAATTATTTGAAGATTTTTATATTATTTTCCTTTGGAAAAAAAAAAATGTTTGTATGTGTAAAGTTCTCAGACTTGACAAGAGTAATAAAGTTATTCAGCCAACTGTGACCATCAGAGATGTGCCTAGAGATGATAGTGCTTGATATAGTCTACTGCAGTTCTCAAAACAGCAATGAGAATATTACATATTGCTTGTTTTACTAGCACAGACTGTTCATGCAACTATCTGTGGCATGTTTTGTTCTTACTGTAAAGACTATTATACATGTTTGATTTTCACAATAGACAACAAAGCCTTGTCAAAGATGACGTGCGTTGTTCTCTGTTTTAGCTATGAAGTAGGTTTGTTATGTTTCATTAGCTTTTAGCACTTCCTTATTCCTGACAGGAATAATATGCAATGCGCTGAATGACAGCAAAGAAGAACCAAACTGGATCCACTTGAATGAGGTTCGTCTCTTCAGTGAGACAGTGCTGTTAGAGAAAGCTGGATTCACTGGCTAACTCCCTTGGGGTACTTCAGTGTGTACCAGCAGCTCCTCCACTGAACACTGATCAATGTCTCAGGGACAGGCTGGAGGTTTGGTTGTTTGGGGTTGTAAGAAATTCAGACTTTGTGATTCAAGTTTGTGATGTGGAGTGCAATAAAAGGATGCTTTATTTAGCAAGCTCTCAAAGGTTCATAAGGAAAAGAGAAAGGAAACTAACATTCTGGATGTACAAGCAAAACCAAATAGATGTTTAATATGCTTCATGTCTTCTGAACTATAAAAAACCCTTGGATGTTCCCTAATAAGCACTCTGGTGTAAGTAAAAAAATACATAAATCTGCCTTCAACTTCCCTGCAAATCTCCTGAGCTGCCAAACAGACTGAATGCTGCGGGTGAGTCGTAGCGCGGCGATTACGCGCTGCATTTATGCCACCTGCAGGCACTCCAGCTTTCCGACAGGTCTGCCTGCCAAACTTGCTGTAAGCTTCTCTGGCGGACTGCTGCGAGAAGGCTCCATTGCAGTGAGCCCTGACCCATGCAAACATCCTCGTATTAAAAATTAACATAAGTCTTTAATTAATCTGATCAGCTGAATTTGCCTCCACACATCATTTAGGTACTGGAATTACGAAGTAATGACAATACTGACATCAACTTATCAAGTACCTTTTGCAATGGCTCGCAAGTGTTACAGCAAACCTAGGAATCACATCCAGCAAGTCTGGGGGTGATACACAGACAAATCTCCCAGCAGCGTGCACTCCTGTGTACAAAATAAGCAATGCAATGAATAATGATGGTGTCATCACTTCAAGGGATTTAGGCAATGAGTTCGAAGCGCCTTTTTTTAATGCAAAAAACCCCTTATGCATGCTTTTATGAAGGCAAGTGATGCAATAGAAGTTTTCCAACATAGACATCAGCATCTCCTCAGGGACTGTAGGGACAGGATAAGGGGTAATGGGTTTAAATTTAAACAGGGGAAGTTCAGGTTAGATGTAAGAAAGAAGCTCTTCACTGTGAGGGTGGTGAGGCACTGGAATGGGCTGCCCAAGGAAGTTATGAATGCTCCATCCCTGGCAGTGCTCAAGGCCAGGTTGGACAGAGCCTTGGCTGGCATGGTTTAGTGTGAGGTGTCCGTGCCCATGGCAGGGGGTTGGAACTGGATGATCTTAAGGTCCTTTCCAACCCTTAACTATTCTATGATTCTATTTTCAAAGCTGGGGAAGTGCTACCTGGGGGACCACTGTCTGGGCCCCCTCACTACTGGCATCCTCCGCAGCTGTGCTGAGAATTAAATCCACTGGCTCTGCGCACACCCCTAGGATGAAGACAATCACAGATCATGGTGGTGCTGCTACCACCTCAGCCTCCTCAGAGCTTAATTTCCTGAGATTTAAGTCAGAACACACACAGGTTAATGAAAAGAAGTTCATCCATACCTGTATTCAAACCTCTCAGGCTGCTTGTCAGCAGCCCTTGGTACAGAATGAGCTTGGGCAAGCTCAATTGTACTTTGTCTAATGGTGGCTGCCCTGGTTTTGATGACTGAGATGGGTCACAAACGAGTAGAAAAGGGGCAGCTCTGATGCTGTGGCTTGTGCCACGGCTTTGTCAGCTGGGAACAATGCTAAGAGGTTTCGGCAGAGCATCTGGCTAACCCAGAGGTGAGTGTGTTGCAGTGGGGAGTATGGTAGGATTGTTTGACGGACAGCTGGGCTTGTTCAGCCTGGAGAAGAGACGGCTCTGGGGAGAATTTAGAGCAGCTTCCAGTAGCTATAAAGGGGGCTTGCAAGACATCTGGAGAGGTATTTTTTATAAGGGCCTGTAGGGACAGGACATGGGGGAATGGTTTAAGCCAAAAGATGGTAGATTTAGATTGGGTATGTGGAAGAAGCCTGTGAGGGCGCTGAGGCGCTGGCACAAGGTGCTCAGAAAAGCTGTGGCTGCCCCATCCCTGGCAGTGTTCAAGGCCAGGTTGGACACAGGGGCTTGGAGCAACCTGCTCTAGCGGAAGGTGTCCCTGCCCATGGCAGGGGTTGGAACTGGATGAGCTTTAAAGTCCCTTCCAACCCAAACCACTCCGGGATAAGGAAGATCTTTACTTCAGAATGACGCAATGAGATGGTACGGCAGGGTGTTTAGATGCCCCATAGAAATCAGAGGCAAAAAAGCACCAGACCTGCAGCACTGTAGTCATCTTTACCATGAGAGGCCATGAATAAAAGGTGACCCGCTCCCCATTAAGGCACAGAAAGCTTCTCTGCAACCATGACAGGGCACGAAATCTGAGAAGCCCATATGGCCAGGATGAAGTGAATCCTGTGTGAATGATGTTAAATTCCCCCAGGATTGATTAAATTTTCCTCTTTTCTAATTACATGGTTGTCATGCACTTCATTGCTCAGAGCTAAATCATGAGATGCCACTGACATAAAACATACACCCCCAGCACAGGCTCCATTTGCCATTCCCTTTTTTAAGCCATTTCCTATGCCCAGGTAGCCAATGGCATCCAGCCAGTGCCAGCAGGATTGAGGCAATAATCATCCCCCTGCACTGGGCACTGGTGAGGCCGCACCTCGAATCCTGTGTTCAGCTCTGGGCCCCTCACTGCAAGAGAGACATTGAGGTGCTGGAGCGGGGCCAGAGAAGGGCAACGGAGCAGGTTCAGTGCCTGCAGCACAAATGTGATGGGGAACGGCTGAGGGACCTGGGGGTTCAGTCTGGAGAAGAGAAGGCTCAGGGGGGACCTTATCGCTCCCTACAGCTGCCTGACAGGAGGATGGAGCCAGGAGGGGTCAGTCTCTTCCCCCAGTAAAAAGTGATGTGACAAAAGGCAACGACCACGAGCCGCCGAGTCGCCAAACCGCCAGCCCCGCGAGCGGAGCCTGCCCCGTTGCCACGCATGGTGACGCCCCCTTAATTTATCTCATCGGCTGTTCTACCCCGATGACGACACTTCTAAGCGCGCCTCTCCGTGATTGGTTGAGGGTTGAGCGCGGCCCGGGCTTTGATTGGCTGGGGAGGAAAAGATGGGAGCGGATTGGTTGGGCGCGCGGTGCACTGTGGGGCGGCGGGCAGTGGGGGGAAGGGGGTGGTTATGGCGGCTATTGGTGTGCATTTGGGCTCCACCTGTGCCTGTGCTGCCGTCTACAAGGTGAGGGGCCCGGGGGGAGCGAGCGGGCTGCATCTCTGGTTCTTTGAGGCGCTGCCGGCTCATGGGTGGTGTCTTTGTCCGCAGGATGGCCGCGCCGACGTGGTTGCCAACGACGCCGGGGACAGGGTCACTCCTGCGGTGGTTGCTTTCTCGGAGAGCGAGGAGGTGAGACTTCCCTTGTGTGTGGTGGGATAGGGAGGGAGAGAGGGACGGGAACTCGGTGCTGTCTGGTGCTCACTTCTGTTTTCTCTTCTTTTCCGTGCAGGTTGTTGGCTTAGCTGCAAAGCAAAGTAGAATAAGAAATATTTCGAACACTGTAGTGAAAGTGAAGCAGATCCTGGGGCGAAGGTAAGAGAACGGGTGGAAAAGAGGAGGTGATAAGGGTGGTTTTCCTCTGAAAGCTGGTTTGTGAAATGTAGTCTCAGCACTAGTGTTGAAGGTATCTTATTCTGGTGTGAGTAGTAACAGGAGGGTAAGTCATATCTTGAAGATTCATTGTGTTATGAACTTCTCATTCTATATTTCACTCCAGGAGTACAAAGACGTAGGATTTTATTTCTGAATTTGTCTGCAAAAATCAAATGGTGAAATTTAGTAATGAGTTGCATGTATTCTTTTGATGCACATTTAAGTTCTTAACTAAACCATCTGGTTTTACTTGCATGATTTCCCGTGGCTAAAACCCACTGCAGTTTTACTTGCATAAAACTTTGTATTGCTTTTATTACAACTGTGAAACACACTGATGTAATGCCTGTTGTGATTCTTAAGTTAGTGGAGCTGTGGCAGTTTGTGCTCACAGGTACGGTGATACTGGAACTGAACTTGTTGGTTCAGTTCTAACATCAAAGACGTGACAAAACTGGGTGATAACCTGGCTATGTGTTAGAGCCCAGTCACTGAAAGGAGTTCACAAGATGATGTTCATTCTGATGTACTTTCTAAATGTGTAACTTCACACAGGTCATAGAGGATTAAGGATGGTCAGTTTATTGCTGTCACATTTTTTCAGTGAAGGCAACAAAAGTGCCACTGAAATCTTTTATAATGATTGTTTGGGATAGCAGCTTAGAGCAATGTGTTGTAGTTTGTTTTCCCTTTTGCTATTTTTTCAATCGTTGGTTTGGGGAAAGGAATTTAAAAGATACCAGCAGTCAGAACTGTTAGTTTTTCTTCTCCTACATAAATGTATTCATACACTGGAAATGGGAATTTTGGTTGAAGTAGATCTTCATCTGCTTTAGATGTTACAAGGAACGTCAGCAAGATGAATTGCTCTTGAGCATATGATTGATTTTGTTGTTTTCAATTTGTTTGGACAGCTCTGGTGATCCACAGGCAGAGAAATACGTTGCAGAAAGCAAATGTTCAGTGAGTATGATCTATTTTTTTCTGGTTTTCCCAGAATAATTTGTATCATCTTATACTTTTCTTGTTATTTGTGCCATGCCATGTTTGTGTTCTGCAATGAGGTCCATTTGCTGCTGCACAGAATGTTCCTTTTTATAAAATAGAGAACTTAACCATGGTCTGAGATCTGCCAGCATAACCGAGTCCAACAGAAAAAATAGAGCTTTCCCTTTGCCATTCTCAAAAGGGACAATTCTTAATATATCCGGGTAATAGCATCATGGTGCTTCTTAGCAGGCAAGTACATTTGTTTTAAATGTTGACTTTGTACTGAGTAAAACTTAATAGGAAAAGGAAGTCTGGAGACAAATGAAGTTCATATGAATGTCACTGTCATGTCTGATGGGTAATGCAATTTATTTTGTGAATCACTGATACATCTTGGAAGCATTTATTCTATCATCCTAGAGTTTGAACACAGTATTTACACAGTCCAGTGCTTTTCACTTTGAACAGAAACTAAATTAAACATTACTTTTTGTTGGAAAGCAGGCTATATGTCTAACAACGGTTTGTTGGTTTTGCTTACAGGTAATTGAGAAGAATGGAAAGCTTCAATATGAAATAGATAATAAATGTATTACCCCAGAAGATGTGGCAAAACTAATTTTCAGTAAAATGAAAGGTAAGTATAAGTATAATGAAAACATGTTTTAGTTAAAGCTGTCCTCATATTTTTAAGGTGTGGTATACTGTTTATTTTGCTTTTAATCAGTATGTTCTGCCTGTGTTTATAAACAGAAACTGCTCAGTCTGCATTGGGCTCAGATGTGAATGATGTTGTTATCACTGTACCATTTGATTTTGGAGAGAATCAGAAGAATGCCCTTGGGTAAGAGCATTAAGATTTTCCTGTTAATATGCCTAAAGCAGACCAGCTGGCAGCTGAGCAGTGGGAATTCTCCTGCTGGACTCCTGTTAAAACACTGGGATATTGGGAAAGTTTGAAAACAGGAGATTAAATCCTGACTTTAGAAGCTTTTCATAGAATTCACTGTTGTAACCAAAATGAGATTGTCAACTAAAGTGAAAGGGAATACTGGTATCATCCAGGATAGAATGTCATTTCAGATATGGATCTTCAGTGTCTCCTGGGATATGCAAGTTGTTTATCAGCCCCCCCTCCATAATTTTCCATCCCTTCATACAACATCAAACCAAGTGGTGTTCCATGGCTGTTGAGGACTGTTTTGTCAGAGAGTAGATAACTGAATACACAACTAGTATCCCACTTGGAAGTTCTGTTTGGAAGAAGTTCTGCTGTAAAAGTCCCTCCATATGAAAACATAAGTAGACTTTAAACTGAATAATCGGCAGCTTCTGTTTCTTGCTTGTCAGGAGATACTTAAAGTGCATTTGAATTTGGTCATAAAACATTGGTGAGCTGGGAGTTTGCAATATGTATAATGAAACTAATGAAACATACTGTTGCTTTGGTGTACAAGTTTAAAAATGACTTCAAAGTGAAGAAGAAAGCTTGCAAGAAAACATGTAAAGAAAATGGCACAAGTGAGGTGTGGTGACTTGATTTGGAAGTAAAACCAATTTTCATAACATGATACCTTTTGAAATAATGTTCCAGGAACTTTTAAAACCACATCTGAAGATAAATTGCCAAGTTTGATTGAGGGTAAGTTTTCTCATCCTGTAGTTGAGCGGGGTTGCTCTTTATATGTGAGGTGTGTAGACTGATAAATCAGTGTTTCCTTTGACAATGAGCATGCAGCAGATCCAACTACCTGAAGAACACAGTAGCAACTGAACATCTTGATACCTTTCTCTTCCAGTCACTTAGCTTTGTTAATACCATGCTGTAAGCAAGTTCTGAGTCAGTAACATATGTAGTTCAGATGAAATCTTAATAGCATGCATGTCTATAGTGAAATCATTAAAATAAAATTATCTGTTCCCTTATCACAGGGAAGCAGCTGCAGCTGCTGGATTTAATGTTATGAGATTAATTCATGAACCATCTGCAGCACTCCTGGCTTACGGAATTGGCCAAGATTCACCCACTGGGAAAAGGTAAAATCCTGGTATTTTACTTTTTAGATTTAAGCTGCTGTACTTTAATCCTGAGAAATCTCAAAGGAGGGAATGCAGTGCTGCCTTAGCAGTCAACACACAATTAATGATTGGAGGCTTGGTTTTCTCTTCTTTCTCTCAGTAAAGCCAATAATAATTTAGAAGCTGTAAATCCAGAGTGATTTAAATACCTTTGTTTTAGTTTTTATTTTGTGTTTAAAGATTTGTCCCCAGGTTCTGTCTTGCTCTTTAATGAGCTGATTGGCTTGAAATAAAATCCATCCCCCTTAAACAGATATGGGCATAGCTGGTTTTTAAGTAAGGGAGATGGGGTCATTTACATACACTAGCAGAACCGAAGCGTTGTTCCTGGGTTCAGAGGTTCATTGGGTTTCCCTTATGAATATTTAGATAATTCACATAATTTTCAAATACCAAAGACTGCTGTCCGATCAAACAGATGGGTTTTGTCTTGGTATTTTTTTACCCGTCTCATACAGATCTTGCCTATAACCTTGAATGTAATTTTCAGTTCTCAATTGTATTACAGAAAGAGTGCTGGCTGCTCTCACTGTTCTTCCAGGAACATTGTCAAGTAATCAGTAGTACTAAGATGCATTAAATACAAACACTCCAAATCAAAGTTACTTGACAGAACTGGTTAAAACCTGCAGTACATGATATGTCAGTAATGTTTTTAGACAGTGTATCAAAGATAATATAATTTTAGATGGCTTATTAATGCTAATTTCATGTTTTTTTTAATGGCAGCAATGTGTTGGTTTATAAACTTGGTGGAACATCACTTTCTATCACAGTCATAGAAGTGAACAGTGGGATATATCATGTGCTTGCTACGAACACAGATGATACCATTGGTGGCGTTTGCTTCACAGAAGCTCTAGCACAGCACTTAGCTTCTGAATTTCAGAGGTATGTACTGAGTACCAAGCATGTTGCTGTTAGTACAGGAACTTCATTATCTGATGCTAGCTTTAAAAAAAGATCATGTCAGATGTAGCAGATTGTCTGTGAGTGAAGTGGCTCAAAGATATTAGAGGAACAGTCAATTGTTGGGGGCCAAGGAGGAAGACTGGGAAATACTTGGGTTTGGGTTGATGTTGCCTGAAGTTGGTGTTGAACTATAAGGGCTCAGCTAGGAACCACTCTGTTTCAAGTGATGTATGTGACTACAGGCTGCTTACGTCCTTTCAGTCACAAGCTTTTGGAATGGCAGAGAGTTCACCTGTATGGGTTTTGTTTGGTTTTCGTGTTGGCCTGGGGGACTGTGAAGGGGCTTGGATCCTCAGACTGAAGTCTGTGTGGCACATCATCCTGTGATGAACAAATACGAACAGATGCATTACCACTAACTCCAGTGAACTCAAGGTGGTTGGTTGCGTAATTCCGCAGAAAGAGGCTGTTTGCATGAAACATTCTACTTCGTGAGGTGCCTCATTTTTAGTGTTTTATTTCTTCATCTCTGTGGTTAAAATGGGTTAACTTGCAGCCCTTTTCTAGCTTTTTCTTTTTTTTTCTTTTTTTTTTTTTGCAGTTATGGGATTTGTTCAGCTGAGAATCTGTTCAAAAAGACTCAAATGTGTATGAGCAACACTAATGCCTAAGGTCAGGGTGTCTCTGCACAGTGGCAATTTCAATTTCTTTGGTTGAAATTGAAAGACACTTTATTTTTTATGAGCTTTAAATAGTGGCATTGTAGATAACAGTAAAATGTCTAGAGAAAAAAGAAGTTCAATAGCTTTAACCTGGTTTTCCTTTCGGAATGTTAGCCTGATCACAGAAATTCCTGCATTTCTAAACTGATACCTCTTCTTTTTTGTAATCGAGGTCTTGTAAACATGATATTAGAGGAAATCCCAGAGCCATGATGAAGTTAATGAACAGTGCTGATATTGCAAAACACTCTTTGTCAACCCTGGGAAGTGCAAACTGTTTTGTGGATTCATTGTATGATGGATTGGATTTTGATTGTAACGTGTCCAGGTAAAGTGAATTTTGAATCTATTGCCTTAATATAAAATTAATGTGGTTTAACCAGGACAACTATGCTTGAAATCCTTCTAGGTGGTATGTAGTATATTCAACAGGATTTTGTTTTGGTGACATTAATTTTAGAAATAGAAGACCAACTTGCTTTCTTTCAGCTTTGTTTCATGTTGATGGCTCTGTAGTAGATACGGAGGGTAGTAACACTAACAATATTGCCATAATGGTTAGAAAGTAAAGTACAAAAAGGCAGAAGGAGGCCTTTGGGGTCCGGTTGTTGACGAAAGGGGAGTAGATACTGTCATTACTCAAGATAGTTCCACCCCCTTACTGGTTTTGTTATCATAGAATGATTTGGGTTGGAAAGGACTTTTAAGATCATCTGTTTCCAACCCCCTGCATGGGCAGAGACGCCTCACACTAAACCATGTCACACAAGGCTTTGTCCTGCCTGGCCTTGAACACTGTTGTTGTTGGGTTTTCCTTAAAGAGGGAAGGCTTTTGGACTCCTTAATCCAAGTGAGCTCCAGAGTGACAGGGGTCACCAACATCTTGATGTTGCCTCTTTTTGATAGCTGGAGTAAAAGATGTTCTGTGTCTTTTTGCTCATACTGCTGCATCCTACTCTGAGCTTCTTTCTTGAGATGATCTCATTGAGTGAAATGTTCAACTAATTTTGATT
Source organism: Psittacus erithacus (assembly GCA_009867235.2). NCBI lineage: Eukaryota > Metazoa > Chordata > Aves > Psittaciformes > Psittacidae > Psittacus > Psittacus erithacus. Next base: position 7,016 of record WYDI02021752.1, on the reverse strand, counting down.
GCTCTTCCAGCCAGCAGCAGCTTTGGCAAAATAAACCACTGTTCAATTCCCAAAGTGTGCATCCACTGCTGCAGCAGTGGGAGCTGGTTAAAATAAGGCACAGCGTATGTGCAAGTGGGAGAAGCAATACTGTGTAACTTGTTTTGGCTCAGTGTTGGTGCGGATGCCAATCCTGTGGATTGGAATTTGACTGCTGTATTCACACAGGGTGCAACTTCCTTGTCAGGCTTGAAAGAGCCTGAAACAAGCACAAATTTGCTTTTCAAGTTGCTTGAGTGCAAATCAGGACATGGCTTGATTTGCCTCTGGAATTTTAAAAGGCACATTTGCATCTTTGTGTCTCCATTTTAAAGGGAACAGAAGCAGTTCCAGGATTGTTACGTGTTTTTCAGATGTGGATAAAGACAACAATGCTGGGTTTTGTCAAGACAACAGTATTGGATTTTCTTTACAGTACACTGTAGAAGAATGGATGTTCCATTTAGGTGTTAATAGTGGAATCAATAGCACAGATATTTTCACAACAAAAATCACTTTGTCAAGATTAATAATTGGGAAATGGGGATTTAAAAAAAAACCAACCAAAAACCCAACTCTCTATTACCAGGTACAACTAGAAAACCAAAGTATATTCTGTGTATTAATCATAGAATCATAGAATGGTTTGTGTTGGAAGGGACCCTAAAGATCATCTACTTACAACCGCCTGCCACAGGCAGAAACACCTTCCACTAGACCAGATTGCTCCAAGCCCTGTCCAGCCTGGCCTTGAATGCTACCTGGGATGGAGCATTTACCACTTCTTTGGGCAACCTGTTCCAGTGCCTCACCACCCTCACAGTAAAGAATTTCCTTGTATCTAACCTGAACTTCCCCTGTTTATGTTCAAATGCATCACCTCTTGTCCTGTCACTACAGTTGCTGATGAAGATACGTTCTTTCATTTCAGGTATTTGTCATTAAGGGATGAGATGACATTGACTAATTTTTTATTTTTTTTCTTCTTTGTAGGGCCAGGTTTGAACTTATCTGTTCTCCACTTTTTAGTAAATGTGTAGAAGCAATTAAAAAGCTCTTGCAGCAAGTTGGATTTACAGCAGATGATATTAATAAGGTAATAATAGAAATCATTTGGCTGTAGTATTCTTTATAACTCCACAAGAAGAATATTTATGGGGCCTGTTTTCTTTGCAAACAGAGATTATTTCATTATGTGCTTAAGCATTTTTGCTCAGATCCAGCAAAGTATGTAGACTCAAAATCTTTAGAACTCCTCTCTTTGCTTTGATTATAGGTGCCTGAAGTATAAGCTAGAGCCAGAGTCATAGAATAAGAGAATGGTTTGGGTTGGAAGGGACCTTAAAGCTCATCCAGTTCCAACCCCTGCCGCAGGCAGGGATACCTTCCACTAGACCAGATTGCTTCAAGCTCTGTCCAACCTGGGCTTGAACACTGCCAGGGATGGGGCAGCCACAGCTTCTCTGTGTACCCTGTGCTTGCGCCTCAGCACTCTCACAGGGAAGAATTTATTCCAAATATCCAATCTAAATCTACCATCTTTCACTTTAAAGCCATTGCCCCTTGTCCCTGTAAAAAGCCGCTCTCCAGATTTCTTGTAGCCGTTTTAGGCACTGGAGCTGCTGTAAGGTCTCCCCTTAAGGAGTCTTCTCTTCTCCAGGCTGAAAAAGCCCATTTCTGTCAGCCTGGCTCCAGAGCAGAGCTGCTCCAGCCCTCAGAGCACCTTTGTGGCCTCCTCTGGACTCAATCCAACAGCTCCACATCCTTATGTTGGTGGCCCCAAAGCTGGATGCCTATAAGAGGAGGCTTACAGAGGCTAGTGCTGCGTACAGCTACCAAGTAGGAAGGTATACACAAGACACAACCTGACTTACTCCTTTCTATAGGTGCATGACAGAAGGGTGAGTGGCAAGCAGCATGTGTGACAGCACAGGGAAATTTTAGATACCAAGAAGAGAATTTGGAGTGTAAGGGTGATCAGGCACTGAAATTAAGGCGTGCAGAGTCTCTGGAATCTGCATCCATGGAGGTATGGTCCTAAGCAGGCTGTAGTAGCTGCTCTTGATCTGGACAGAAGGTTGGACTAGATGACTTCTGGAGGTCCTTCCCAGCTTGTGTTATTTTGTGATGAATTCCTCAAGTTTTAAAAATGGAGCTTACTTCAGTAAGCTGATGCTTACTGTAAGAAACACTTTTTTCAAGACACCATTCAAACTTGCAAGATCTTTCTGTTCATTTCAAATACAGAAGTAACAGAAGTCAGGCAAAGATGGCATCAGTTTTATTTCTGACACCTGCAGATGGTAAAATACCTCAGCGCTGTTTGCATTTCTGTACTGCAAGTTATGATCTGTCTCATCTGTCAGAAGAAAGACTTGAAATGATTAAGGCATGTTTTCCAGGTAGTCCTGTGTGGTGGGTCTGCTCGAATCCCAAAGCTACAGCAGCTGATCAAAGACATTTTCCCAACTGTGGAATTACTGAATTCAATTCCTCCAGATGAAGTTATTCCTATTGGTGCAGCCATAGAGGCGGGAATCCTGCTAGGGAAAGAGAATCCTTTGTTAGAAGAAGAAGCACTTATTGAGTGTTCTGCCAGAGATATTCTTCTTAAGGTAAGGCTAAAATGATTTATTGTAGAAAGCTTTACTGCTGCAATGAACTTAGAGCACTACTTATGCATGATTGATGTTAGAAGAACAGTATTATTTTGTTATTAATAATTCTACAGATTGGCTGTAGATCAGCAGTGAGTCATAACTTCTGTTTATTGACCAAAAATTGTTAGGAAAACCTGCCTGATTTTAAGGGGAGATAGATTTGAGTCTTTGCTGTGTTGCAGTAACTGGGCTCTTACATTTATTTATGTCAGTTGCATTTCTTTATGTCAATTTTCTTTACTTGCTGTGATGATAAATGTGGGAGAGAGAATGAACCTGGCATTTCTTCTCTCATGGAGCACCGTTGTAACACTTCCAGCTCAGTCAAGTACTTAGACAAAGGCATGAATTATCTTTGTTTTCTTTTTAAAGGGAGTGGACGAGTCAGGTGCTGAAAAATTCACAGTGCTGTTTCCATCAGGGACACCGCTACCAGCTCGAAGGCAGCACACTCTCCATGCTCCTGGAAACAGTTCCTCTGTGTGCCTTGAACTGTACGAGTCACTGGGGAAAAGCCCCATGAGTGAAGAAGGTAAATTTGCACAGGTGAGTGTATGCACATTCACATGCACCTTTAGTATCAACCACTTTCAAATCCAAGTAGATCTGAAAAGAAAACCTGAATCTTACCAAAGCTTCTGGGTACAAAATTAGAATGAGATGTGTCTCATTGGAAATGGTCTGGAACATTCTTACGTAAAGGTGTTATGAAATATTGAAGCTCTTTCCAACAACATTGAAGCTTCTCGTTTGAATTTCTGCATGTCTGGCTGTGTTTGAGGTTTAGCACCACTGTAGTAAGCTCACCTGGGATGACAGATTGTAACCAGTCATTCCAAGTAGCACACAGATCTATAGCATTCTGGAAATACAACTGCTGAAGATGATGATTTAGCTGGTATCTGTACTGCTGGTTACTTCTTGATCCTTCCAATCCAGTCTTGATCCTTCCAGTCTTCCTAGATTGGACAAGATCTTCATATTAAAGATTACATTTGATATTTATTTTTTTTCACAGTGGTAAGATGATTAAATCTTTCCCCAGTATAAAGATAATTACGCAGGAGACAACCTATTGGGAGAATATAGCTTGTTTGAAATGGTGACAATGTGCTCACCTTGGCTTCAGGACACTTAAAGCACTGAGGAGGGTGCAGATGAGGCTGAAATGGATGGACTACTTGAGAAAATTGTTATTCCACCTCAGTCCTGCCCAAAGATCTTCAAGGAGATAGAGAAAGGATGTTCCCTAATAACTACAGGATGGATCCTAAGTAAAGGAACATGCTCAGCTCATACTGTAGTCTGTGGGAGTTGTAGGTTGTATTTCCAGTTGTATTCCCGTTATCCTGGTGATAGATCCTGAAAAAAATCCACTGAAACAGTAGTGGAAGTAGCTAAAAATAGAGATTTGCACTACAGGTGAATCACAGTCCAGCAGAGCATGCTTTGATGTTGAATTACTAGTGTGAGCTGCCAAATAGAAGGAATTGATTACAGTGGCTATTGTGTGATTGCCATTAAACTGCTGTGCAAGGATCGAGTTAAATTCTAATCAAGTTCTTTTTTGGTTTGTTTTTAAATAGATTGTACTCCAGGATTTAGATAAAAAGGAGGATGGCCTGCGTGATATACTAGCTGTTCTCACTATGAAAAGGTACCCCAGACATTTGTTGTTCTGCTGCTTAACTTGCTGTGTCACACTCGTGACAGGCAGTCTTTTCTCCTGTTACAGAATGCTTAATTTTGTGTTGAGAGATTTCAGGGTCTCATTGCTTACAGTGTCCTGTGTCTTAGCAGGGGTAAATTCTGCAGGTATCTTCTGCACATTCATTGTTGGATTCCTAAAGAAATAAAACTTAACACAATTTTAAAGTTGATTTTTAGCAGCTTTTGAAGTGTTGATCAGTTTAACCATGCTTGAGAGCTGTCATGATCTCAAATTCGCTGTGAAAGCGGAAGGTAGTTCTGAATGCCCACACACTGAGATAAAACTGAAGTAGAATCGGCGTTAGTTGTTAATGAATCCACAAAGGACCTCTCATGCAGCACTCGTCTGTGATGAGAACCTGTGGCTCTGTCCTTTCATAGGCAGGGTTGTTAAGCATGAGAAACAACGCTACAGGAAACCACGCATCATGAATCTTACTTTTTACAGAATTACCTGTTTATCATAGGGAAAATATGAAGTATTTCATGGCAGGGTAGGGAATGGGGATGACATTAAAGTTCAGAAAAATTTCTTCAGGCCTTAATGGGAGTGCTTGTACTCATTTGAAATAGCCGAAATAGTTTATAAAGATAGCAGAAGGTGGAATTCTGAGTACTTAGAGCATGTTTGCCTTCTGAGGACTGCCCTGAAGTTCATGCTGCTTTTCTAAATCACATGAAGGTTGTCTGGATGTTGCTGAAAAACTAAATCCCTATTTTCTGTTTGAGTTCATAACACTTCATTTCCGTATGGTAACTATAGGCGTCTATTGATAGACTTCACCTAAAATACCTTGTTAGCCATGCAGAGATTTGCACTTAGCATTGGAAAGAAAACATCTTAGGGATTGTATGTGCAACTGTGTAGTGCAGGCAACCTGCATTATTTTAAAGGGGATGGGGGGTGTTAGTATTTGTTAGCACTTAATTTTTAGTAATATTTAGTATTTAATAATGAGGTTTTAGTAATATTTAAGAGAAAAAGATAGAAATAGATGTGTTTTAGTGAACTTTTCCTATCTAAATATGATGTGTGATGTCTAGATGAAGTAGGATTCAGTGTTGTCTCTAGTTCTTTAATTTTGAAAAGGAATGTTTTCCCTGTTGAAGTTGATTCTTGGTATGGGAAGACTACTTCTGCATCTTAAAAGTCAAGTTCTGATGCTTTGTGAAGGTGTGCTTGTCTGTTAGTTGTTGCTACAGTTCTGAAGATGAATATTTTGAATAATAATCTTGCATATTCTATTTACAGACCTGTGCTAAATAAACTTGGTTACGATATTTAAGTGTGTTCCCAAATCTCTGTCGTCTTTGCTGATGTTGGAACATGCTTTAATGGAGGGCAAGAAGTGTACATCTAAATACTCAAACTCAATTTCAATTTATTGAAGCATGTTCTTCCCTGGATATTCTGATAAATAATTGTTCTTTCTTTTATCTGTATGAAGACTGTTGTTTATCCTGTCTGGAACTTGCAGTAACATACTGTGTTGTGTTGGGGTAGACTTAAACATGCCTTTCTCTTTTATCTAGGGACGGCTCCTTACATGTTACCTGCACGGATCAAGATACTGGAAAGTGTGAAATCATCACTGTTGAAGTGGCATCATAGTCTTTTTGGAAAGGAAGTTGATTTTTGTCTTATGTTGGCTGTTCTGCCAAAGCACTGACCCCAAGATGTCATTCATGATTCTTACAGGACTGTAATAAACTGAAATAATAATTTGCCACGATGTCTGTTTGGAGTGGAAAGTGTGATGCAAGTTGCTAATCAAGACATGCAGACAGTGAGCATTGAATTACAGCACCCAGTTTCAAAAAGGCAGAGGGCAAATCCTTTTTCCTGTGGTTTGGTAACAAACATGTTACATAGTCTAAAGATTATTTTTCTTGGACTAATTGGGTCATGTACCCATTGAACCAGAATATCTGTGACTTTTAATGGCGCAGCATTGAAGCGATGAGAGCTGGACTGGTGAGAATCCACTCTTAACTGTACCAAATCCTACTGAGATCCTGTGTGGTCTCGATGTTGGCCTTGAGCAGGATGTGGGATTTTTATTTTGTTTTTCTGGAGTTACTGTAAGATTCTTTTTGTGATGTGACCTGGACAATGTGTGTAAGGGCCATATGTGCTTATTTATGTTATTAATAAAATACATTTTCTTATGCAGCTCCTGGGATCCTCCATTCTGTATGGTGCTGTTCTAGTCCATATGTTGCATATATCCAAACCAATACAAGTTGGCAGCTTTTTTAATTTCAAGTAGGGAGGGTAATAAGGAGATGGAGCAGGCAAGTGAAATTTATGCGAGTTGAGGGTCTCAGCCTAATGTGCTGTTAGTGGGCAGTAGCTCAGCCCTGAAAGTGGAATGTTAGGACAGGGGCCTGCACAAGAGAGTCCAGAGGAGGGTATGGGGATGCTGTGAGGGCTGGAGCAGCTCTGCTCTGGAGCCAGGCTGAGAGAGCCGGGTGGGTTCAGCCTGGAGAAGGGAAGGCTCCTTAAGGGGACACCTTAGAGCAGCTCCAGTGCCTAAAGGGGCTACAAGATACCTGGAGAGGGGCTTTGGACAAGGGCCTGTAGGGACAGGACAAGGGGAATGGCTTTAACCTGCCAGAGGGGAGACT
>WYDI02021751.1:0-28551 GCA_009867235.2 Psittacus erithacus | reverse complement strand
CCTCAACATAAAAAGGACATGGAACTGTTGGAACAAGTCCAGAGGAGGCCACAAGGATGATCAGGGGACTGGAGCACATCCTATATGAAGACAGGCTGAGAAAGTTGGGGCTGTTCAGCCTGGAGAAGAGAAGGCTGCATGGAGACCTCAGAGCAGCTTTTCAGGATCTGAATTGGGCCTATAAGGATGCTGGGGAGGGACTCTTCATTAGGGACTGTAGTGACAGGACAAGAAGTAATGGGTTCAAAATTAAACAGGGGAAGTTTAGATTGGATGTAAGGAAGAAGTTCTTTACTGTAAGGGTGGTGAGGCATTGGAATGGTTGCCCAGGAAAGTTGTGAATGCTCCATCCCTGGCGGTGTTCAAGGCCAGGTTGGACAGAGCCTTGGGTGCCACGGTTTAGTGAGGTGTCCCTGCCCATGGCAGGGGAGCTGGAACTTGATGGTCTTAAGGTCCTTTCCAACCCTAACTATTCCATGATTCTATGAATATAAATAATACATTTTTACACTGGGTTTTTGCTCTGAACTCACACAAGCACTGACATGAAAAACTGCATTCAACAGTTGCCTACATTAAGCATTTACAGACAGATAACCAACCACTCTGTATGCTCAGGTTTCAGTAGCTGATTTTGTACTTATCTTGATATACATCATAAACAAAAATCTGAAACATTCAGAAGCTGAAACCTAATGCTTTAATCCTCAATGATCATTCTGCCTACACTTCATATTTTCGAGCCCATACTCTAGTTCTGAATCAGTAAGTTTCAGGGAAGTGCTCATTCACACGCCATGTTCTCACCATGGATCCTGATAACAATGTTAAGACTCATGAAGTCTTGGTCTCTCTTTATTGCATTGCATTTTCACCATGGCCCAAAAGGTTTCCTTTCCTCTGTGGAAATAGGACCTGTTTCATGATCTATTCCTGACACAACAGATCAAAGATGGGAACACAGGAAACCCAGGTCTAACCTACCTGAAAAGATAGTGGCTGCATAAAAAGAAAAACTCCCATGTATCTCAGAATTTTCCTGCTTATAAATCATCTCACGCAGGACTCCAGCACGAACAAAGATAACACTCTCCACCACCCCTTCCCTAATATCCCCCTAGTAGGGGATATTATCTGTACCTTTCCCCCATGCCATTCCTGAATCTTCATGTAAATAAGATGCTGTATCTTTCCTTCTTACATTCAGTTAAGCAGTTCTGCACATAGCAACTTCTCCCAAGCCATTTAACACCGCAGCCTTATCTGCAAGAGCCAGCTTTGGCTTTCTAAGGAAAATAACCAGGTTACATTCACTTAGTTCAAATGTATCCACTTTAATTTGAAGAGCAACTCCTCAGTGAGTATGTGTGAATGTGTTTCACAAACACAACTGTGTACATGGATCTGTATATTATTTCTTTTTACATATGAACTTTAACTGCTCATAAGTGCTCTAGATAAAAGAGTATTGTGGAGGTTTTTTAATAAACATTTCCTCTATCAAATAAATGAAACCAAATCGGTGTTTATGCAGGCAAAATTTGTTCAAGTAAAGCTCGCTTAAGCGGTATTTCTTCTGTAGGTGATGAATTCACACCTCAATCACTCTATTTCTGCAACTAAGTGCTCAGATAAGTTATCTCATCACAGAGACCATTTTACCAGGAGTTCATTTTGCATCTTCCTGCCTTCAATCACACAGCATGGGGACTCAGGCCGTCACAACGAGCAGGAGTTTGAGCAAGATCAAACACCAAGGAAGAGATCTATGCTGCACTGCTACTCTGACTTTATTTACCCCCACCTTTTGAAGTAGAGCAGGAACCTTTTCTTTGAGCAAAAGAACCTGAAATGCACTTACAGTCCTTCCTGAACACAACTTCAAATACAAACGCCAGCTTGTAGGCTCTGATAGAAAGACAAGATACCACAAACAAACTTTCCTCTGTACAAAAAACATAGCAACAAACTTCAACAGCAAAAGCAGATGCTATTCTTGTCCTCTTGAATTTAGTCCACAAACAGATTAAACCTATTTTGTTGTAGAAGGAATACAGGGAACAGAGGGAAGGCATGCTGCTTCTCACTCAAGCGGCAGCTGCAGCATCTCCTTATAGAACAGCCCCTGGATTCCACTTCTCTATATAGATCACAATTTCAATTACTTTTATTTCCTAAGCATACCCACTCTAAACCTTATTCCCTCCCTCCCCATAATACAAAATCTCTTTTCTGCTGAGCTAAATCTATATAAAATGTCAGGAAACAGCACCACACACTGACAATGTGGCAGTAATTAACAAACACTGACTTACATGCTATTTTCACATAGCCCTTACACTTCCAAAGATTAAGGTAATATTCTTATTTATTATGGCCTGAATTACAGCAAGCTACAAAGAACAGCCAAGAATGGCAGAAAATAATACAAGTTTCTCAGCACCTCTACAGGACAATAATAATAAAGAGGGACCATGTGCTATGTGTCTTTAATTATTTCCCAGGGAACTGACAGCAAGCTTGGAACTTTCTTAATGCATACGTTAACTCAATTTAAAAACCCCATTATCCAAGACTTAAACAAGTCAGGTCATGGTCAGGAGTTTATACACACCCGTATGTATTATCTTACTTAGGAGTAAGCTAAAAACCTAAATAACTCAGTTTTAATAAGCTGATGGTAAGACTGAAATGAAACCCAAGGAAACTGCGCATTAAATAACAGACCCCATACACAGCAACCCCACTGATGACAGCTTACTTTAATTTTTCAATTATTTTACTTCTGCAGCTACCACAGAGCTAGAGGGAAGTATTTCAGATTTCACACACACACAACCACAGGTATTTCCTTTCAATAGCTCCACCTATAATTACTATTTGATTCCCATACTTATGTTCTAAAGATTTGACCACAGCATGACCTTTCCTTTGTCATTGAAAAAACCCAAATCACATTAATGTTTTCATTGCCTGAAAAATGTATACACTTAGAATTAAATGTGCTTAATTTTAAGGCATTATCAGCTGAGTTTTCCATGATCTTGTCGCAGCAATAATCTTAGCAGATTTCATGATACTCTTTGGCACACAATAAAACATCAGGCCCATGGGTGGGCATTCCTCATTGTCCTGCTACTTCCAACATAATTTGATCTGCTACATGGCTATCAGCTTTTCTTAGAAAGACTTTTCCAAATAGGAACAACAGGGTGGCATCAGAGCTGAGCATCTCCCATCATTCTAGGCTACCAGACTCCTTGACCTGAGGGTAGGCACCTTGTTCACTCACCCTTCTCCAAGAAGGCCAAAACACAGTGACCCTAAGAGGCTTAACAATGCTCCTTTCCCCCAGCTCTTTACTGGAGAGAGAAGGGCACTGATACCCAAGTAAAGACAAAAGAAGGAATATACTTGACTAATCGTCCACCCTTTGGTCTCCATTTAGCATATAGATAACTGCTTCAGAGCAAAGAGGAGGGGATTAGCTAGATGAAAACAGAGACACTGCAGAAGAGGTAAGTTACAAAGGGGTAAGTTACAAAGGGGTGCACACTGGGTCAGGTACTGAACTCAGCCCAGGACACAGGAACTACCCATTTGCACAAAGCATTTACAATTGCAATTCTCTCAGCCCTGCTGGTCAACTGCTACCACTTCCTGAACTCCATGTGTGTGATTATCTCCACCTTTGCTAATTGCCCTTTCAAGGGACTAACCAGGCCACTACCCAGGTCCCTAAGCTCACAGAAAGCACAAACTGACGGTAGCAGGTTGTAGGCAAACTCAGTGGTTCGCCACAGGAGTTACCCACAGGAGCACTTAAGAGGAAGTTTTATCACTTGAAGCATATTCTACTTGCATTAACCCATTAGCTTCACAGAGAAAGTGCTGTCAGCATTACGCATTTCACTAACTGGCAGGGAGTACTCAAGTATATCATGACAGTAACACCAGTGGTGTCACAATTCTCTGACCACATCTTAATGATACCTGTCAATATTTTGACAATGAAATTAAAGAGTAACAGCATAAGCAACAAGACAATAAAATATCTGTTGTCATCATCAGAAATCCTAAATGAAAATGCAGATTGATTCCCTCAGACACCCAACAAAACCCTGACTTCATACAAGTTCATATTCTTTGAAAAAGTGCCACATTTTTTCATGTGGATGACTTAAAAAGGAATTTGTATTTAAGTTCACTAACCATTTGCCATTTTCTCCCTATGTGCCGTAGATTTCTGCAATATCTGAAAGCATTGTGGTTTTCCAGACTCCCATTGTAAGAAAAATTCAATAGGTTTACTTACGCATTAGGTTGTAAATGTGCTTTTCTGCAACATGTTCCGTAAACAGCTTTATAAGGTCATCTTTTAAGTCTCTGTTAAGCTTGGTTTCTATGTAAAATTTATTCTGGAAAATAAGACAGAAGTTTCCAAGTTTGTTTTTCATAATAGCAAGTAAAATACACTTACTTATCCAGAAATAAAAATGGAATTTAAAGCTGCAGAATATTTGACCTGTAAAGCACTTCCTTAGTGACTGTATTTATACTAAATAGAACATTCCTGCACAATAAAAACACCCCTAGGTATTTAAAATTAAGAATGCAAGTGGTACTATTGGTAACAAACCTACTTACAAACAGGGGTGCTTCCCCACCTCCTATATCTACACATGTATCTCCATGTTGATCCAGACTGGGGAGTTTGTAGGAAAAAACACTTCATTTTAGAACTTCATAAATGCTCTAACTCCAAAATAGGGTTGGACATAATGTTTGCAACAAAACAAAGCATTTTTACCAGTGTCTAAAAGCAATTAAGCAGTTAAAATAGGTATGTTACAATAATAAATCACCAGTACCACTATCTACTACTGTGGTTCATTGCTAATCCCAAAGGATAGCTGGTCAGAATTAATCAACTGTGGCAATAAGTGATATATACAAATCTATACAAAACTGAACTACATTGGAATTTTTAGGATTCAATTATCTCAACTCAGCATTAATAATAAATTCACCTCTTCAACCTTTAAAGGAAATTCTATTCATGAGTTCCTTGAGGACCTCTATACCTAATGTACTACTTAGTGTTATTTCTCAGTTCCCGGCCTGCAATTAATAGTAAGATTTCTTGTCTGCTATTTTATTCATAGGTGGGTTTGAAATGCTGGGAAAAAGAATTGTTTCAAGATAAATCTCCTATTGTCACAACATTAACATGGAAGTAGAACAACTGAATTCATCTGGACAACAAGAGTTAAACAGACACTGTAATAGAAAATCAACTTAGTAAAAAATAATGTACTGACGCACTTAACAGATTTACTAGAGAAAGGGATCTCTTAAGGGAGAAAGTTTTTCCACACTTTAAATCAAGTTGTTCTCCTGTTCACGAACGCATTTAGCATAAGTGGAACAAGCCCTTGGAACACTATTAGAGCAATCTTTAAATTTCTTTTTGTGAAACCCATTTACTTGGCCATCACAAAACTGTACACGTCCCATAACTGACCATGCAGAAATCACTTACATTTTCAAGGCAAGTATTCAGCAGCATTTACCTTTAATGAAAACTGAACCTACTGGAACAAAAGCAATGTGAGGGCTGGATACCTGCACCCACTGAAGTTGAGGTTTGTTGCAGTAATGGATAACAATCTTCTTAAGACTTTCTTTAAACATATAGTAACTTCCTACTGACAGTTCCCTCCCTACCAGCAGAGGTGTTATCAAAGGCTACCACTCAGTTGTTTCCCCCTCACCCTGACCTGTTCTTTGAGCAGAGGTTGAGAGAAAGGCTGTAGTAATTTTGGTCAATGGTGAATTGCCATTGCAAGAATTCACAGCAACTGAAGATACAAATCACAGAATAGTTAGGGCTTGAAAGCACCTTAAGATCATCCAGTTCCAACCCTCTGCCACAGGCAGACATGCGTCACGCTAGACCATGTCACCCAAGGCTCTGTCCAACCTGGCCTTCATCTCAGAAGCATTAAGCTACACATCATACTACAGTCTTTGATCAGACCTAGCTTCCTAAACCATTTCCACCTTGAGCTTCTTGACCACATGCTACCATGTACCTACCGGTGCAACACACAGGAGTGACAAGAGCATCTCAGCACAAGTCTACTGACATGAATCAAACCTGACAATGCCAAACTACTGACTTTTATGAGTAGTTAGCTAAGGAAGTAACTTACTCTGGTTCCTTCCCAGACTAATGACTTTTTTAGACAAAAAGCAGCTTGCAACAAGTGCAAACTCTGATGCTTCCTTTTGTTCAAGTTGAAAAGCCTATGCCTTAAGTTTCATAACTAGAAAAGCAATAAAAATCCCCAGCAGCTTCAAGAAGAAGAGATACAACAGAGTACTTAAGATGGAATAGCCGTAAAATATTCTTCACATGTGCTCACTTGGAAGCACCTTTCCAAAAAGCTGTTACACTTGCATGAATGAAAAATCACCTAAGTACTTCGCTTCCAACCCACAAGGCTGAAAGGAGATAGCAGAAGAGCTGTCACCTTCCCTGTTCTCGTTAGTGATATCACTACGTAGGCTGTACCAGTATTTCTTTAAGTGTGTTAAGTCACCTACAGGTCTAACCAACAGGAGAAGGTAAGCAGGTATCAGTAACTGAGAAAGAGATGATAAAAGCCCTTCTTAAACAAAACACCGTATCACACAACGCAGATGTTAAAAAACGCAGCTGTGTTAATATTAAGAGATCAATAAATACCTGAAAGAGAAAAAACAATATATAAGAACACTTAACTCATCCACTTGTATATATATACACACACATATATTTGCGTATACAGACACACATGAAATGCCCTCTAAATAATAAGCAATGAAGTGTGATACCACCCAGTAAGAATAGTAGTGTTTTAGAGGCAATGAAAACATTCTTATCTATCCTAAAACCACAGTGCTCATAAACATTAGACTCATTTAAAACCACAGGATCATAGATTTTCAGCTACATTTCCAAGTACAATTAACAACTGAGAGCCTATTAGAAAAGTATATCATCTAAATGCTGATTTTAATTTTTCTTGAAGTGGAAATATGATTTTTATTCATGTGTGCAGCATACTGTGGTATGCACAATCTGTGAGCATGCAGAATAATCTCATTTAGATTTACAAAGCAAACACTTATCCACTAGCAATCATTCTTAGGAATAAAGCACTGTGTGCTAAACTGCTTCTAGTTTAATTTGCTGTATCTGCAGTTACACCACGAAGTTTCTGAAGGACCCAAAGAATTATGGAGGGACAAAAGTGATCTGGGTCTCCATGCTGTCTTGAGAAGTCCACTGCAGTAGTGTAAGACTGGAAAAATCCATTACCACGTGAAAACATAAACCCACTAGAGTGAGTAGCAAAAGAAGGAAACAGAAAACTCCCTCAACTGCAAAGTCAGCCCACTCAACCATCACTCAGGATTTGAAACACACCTTGGTTACCATATACAACCTGGTTAACAAAACACCTTTCCTGTATTCCCACCATTCACACACATGAATATGGTTTGGTACCCATCAGGAAGAAGAACAGTGCAGCCGTGGACATCAGAACACAGAAACAAGCCTAAGGAAAAATCCTGTGTCTTTTCTGGCCACCAAGGGACAAAACCATGTTTCAGTTGTGCAAAAAAAGTTGAGCTTTTCCTCAGCCTCATTGATTTTAAATATTTAAATGTGTATTAAAAGTTTTCCTAAGCCGCAGTATAATCATCCTTTCAGAACTAAGTTTATCAGCGCAACTCATCAGCCTTGGAAACTCCTGATTACTGCAATCACACATCAGTACTAAAAAGGAAATCCCTCCATCTCTGATAAAGAGGCAGAGCTCAACAACTTAAGTCCTCTTCACTTAAAAACACACTGAAAGTAACTATTAAATAACGGCAAAGCTGTAATTTGTACTGTAGGATAATCAGACTTTTACCTCTTGCAATTGTTTTTTAATTATATTTTCTTGTCTGAATAAAGGGAACTGCTGAAAGAAAACTTGATTAGACCCTAAAATATAAAATTGCAAGAGTAGCTGTACATGAAAGTACTTCCAAACACATACAGAAAAAAACCTGAAGTGAACATTTTTCATCCCGACTCCCCTAAGTATATTTTCCATATCATGCACAGCACTGATTAATAAATTATTTTAGAGAACAAGTATGACACTTAATTTGACATCAGCCTTCAAAATCAGCTATGTATCTGAGCCAGCTCAGCACTGTGTTTGGCAGCAAGAGGGATTAATATATAAGTCACTAACTTTACGTCAAGGGGGCTTTTACAAAGATGGGGACAGACTTTCCAGCAGCGCCTGTTGTGACAGGACAAGGGGTAATGGTTTTAAACTGAAAAAGAGTAGTTTTAAACCAGATAAAGAAGAAATTCTTTACAACGAGACACTGGCACAGCTGCCCAGAGAGGTGGCAGAAGACCCATCCCTGAAAACATCCACGGCCAGCTTGAACAGGACTCTGAGCAGTCTAATCATTGAAGACATGTCTCCTCATTGCAGCAGCAGAAGTTGGACTAGATGACCTTTACAGGTCCAATTCATAACCCTCATCATAGAATCATTTAGGTTGGGAAAGACCTTTAAGATCACCAAGTCCAACCATTAACCCAGAACTGCCAAGTACACCACTAAGCCATGTCCATAAGTGCCACATCTACACAAACACCTCCAGGGATGGTGACTCAACCACTTCCCTGGGCAGCCTATTCCAATGCTCAACAACCCTTTCGGTGAAGAAATTTTTCCTAAATACCCAATCCTTTCCCATCCAAACCATTTATGATAACTCTCAGGCCTAACTTGAATTAAGTCAGGACAGGTTGGACAGAGCTTTTGGAGCAACCTGCTCTAGGGAGGATATCCCTGCCCATGGCAGGATGTTGGAACTGGATGAGCTTTAAGGTCTCTTCCAACCCAAGCCAGTCATTCATTGTACGGAATGGAAAAATGCTTGCAGAAACAGAATTTTACTGCTTGAACAAATCACTAGTCATGCTTTAAAGAAGCTTCTCCTTTACGTCAAGAGAGTACTTTCACTCTTCTTCATTCTGAAATAAAACATAAACCCCCTATTCATTTTACAGGTCTGTTTATTACTCATTAACCATTTTTACAATGTTTAGATATCAGACTCAAACTCTAAAAACAAAAGGATGAGATACAGAGCACTCCTCATTTAAAGATACAAACACCACATCACAACTGTGCATGAAGAAGGATATGGAAATCCATTCAGCAATTATGCCTTGCCTGGTCATACAGATACACCTTATAACGGTAAAACCTGTCTGATTATGTCTATCATGAACATTGTCTAAATGATTGTTACACAATCTTAATTGTTAAAGATAGATTTTGACCTCTGTGATGAAAGTGAGTATTCAATAAAAGTACACACCTGAACAGCTTATCTCCATTTGTAAATAGATATTAAATTGAGACCTCTTAAACACCTGCCTGCAATAAACAAGTTAAGCACACATGGGTGAATAAATGGCTAGCATATAAAAACATCTGAATGCAACAGGGGGAACAGCCTCTTCCTAGTTTTTCTCCAGGATTTTACAACAGAAGCAAGGCGAAAAATACAAAATCAGCACCAGGAACACACCTCTTAGCTTACAAGTAAAGCTGTGGCAACTGGATTTCATTCTGTACTAACTAGAGAAAAGAGCAAATTAGTAGACATCCAGTTCAAGACAGCCAAATTCCCCTTTTAATGCAATAAATCTGCATGGCTGCACTGTGCCGAAAGACAGCAGCAAGTTACCTGGTTTCAGACACATTCACTGAAACAGGATATCCTTCTAACACAGATAATGCTTCCCAAACTCTGGAAAGCCGTCAATGAGAATAATTTTGAGGAGTCTGAGATTTATTTAACCTAAATCAGTTTAAATACTTTCTTTTCTTTTAAAAAAGCTTCTTTCCCAACAAATATTTCCTTTCTTTTTCTTACTCCTAAGTGTTGCCAATGCAAGGATGGTTTCCAGGACAAGGGCAAATTTCAAGAGTAAGTTATTCAATACATTAAAAAAAGGCAATAAAAGTCTTGCCACTTCGGCAAAAAATTATGCAAATTATAAAGTTCTTGAGATGCACAGAAGACACTGAATTAAAAAATCAGCAAGACAAACACAGTCAATGGTTTCTGAACCTCTATGAGTATGCCTAACAGTGCTATGAACTTAAGTTAGACTTCATCCAGTCAGCGTTCTAAATTGCTTAATCAAGTGACACACAGTCCCAACAGACATTTCTTCCTGTCTTTTCTAAATCTATGCAATTTAAAAGCAAGAAGCAACCATCTTCGTAACCTGCCCAAAGCAGCAAACCAACATATAAACAAGCCACTAAACTATCTCAAATAATGACCTAAGTATTTGGGACAGCTTTTTTCCAAACAAAATAAAAACCATTCCCCCCACTCCTAGGAAAGAAATATTAGGGCAGAAACCAACTGCAAAATGCTACATTTAAAAGCTCAGCTCCTCTTTCTTCTTCCCACAACCGGTACTGTCATGCAGGCAGCAAAAGCAGGCATGAATCCATAAGTGCTACAAGTTAAAAATCATTACGGCTGCATTTTATTCTTTTCACTTTCAGTCAATATCTTGTGTATGGACATACTTTATTTGAAAAGAATTTTCTAAAACTTACCATATATATGAAAAGAGGCACAATGCTCTGCAATGCTCCCATATACTGTCCAAGAGCTACGTTAAATCTTTCAATATAGAGATCTGGAGGGCTGGCCTGCAAGAAACCGTAAAAGTCAGGTTGCAATGTGAACAAGAGAAAGATCTGGAACAGCATGGGCTATGCTTTCATAGCAAACGCAAAACACTACAAAGTATTTGATACACTAAGTCCACACAAAGCAAGCCACACATCATTCCAGAGTTTCTGCTAGAACTCCCTCCAGCAAAACAGGTTTCTTCAGTAACTGGGTTTTGCCCAGGACTATATGTCAGTGCCCAGAGAAAGGTCCATGCTATAGGAAATACAGTATTCCCGTAACAAACTAGCAGTTAGCATATGCAAATAAAAGCATTTATTAAAGACCAGACCTTTGTTTTGAAAGATCTATCACTGCTAGAACCCATAACCAATATTCAACAAGCGCTGCAGTGCATGTTCCCACCCCCCTGCAGGTTTCTACCCTAAGACAGCAGGGTGGCATTAAGCTGCTGCTTCGCATCTGAAGTGGCAAGTGGCACATCCTCCAGCTCCAGAGAACACTGTTCCTCATAGAAAACATGTATATTTTTTGGCTGAGTCACTTAAGGCAAGTATTCAGGGAGTTGACTTGGAGGAACTATGAAGCAATGTCTTCAGACAGAGCTCTGCAACTGGCATCCTGCACTCCAGATGATGCTCACTAACATCTACTGCAGTCCTGCAAAACACAGCATTACCCTGTGGCCTCATGCAAAACTCACTACACAAAATTTGAATGTGCCAACTGTATGATAGTCCTTGTAGACCCCACAGTGACAGCACTGCTATTTTCTGTGTACCCAAAGGAAGAGCTAAGGAAGCTAAAAGGATCTGTTCTGCAGCAAATGAAGCGAGAAGGGAATCAGACGAATGGGAAACACAAGCCATTTTTTCTTTTATAAATACTTATTTGGAGGGATGCAGGGTTGCTGCGTTAAGAGCATTCAGGAGTGCACTTACATACCCAGGGATGGGAGCGGAGCTGGGGTAACATGTTCCTCACATTGTGCTCTGCCTCTGGCCCAACTCCTGCTTTCCCTGTTGAAGTCTTCTCAGAGTGTGGGCAGCTGCCTACATTTCTACTGTTCATATACATACACACACCTACACACACCCAAGCACAAAGCATTGCTTGCTAATAAGAAATAAAACTTCTCTTCCCTCGTACCACTTTCCTCTGACAGTGCCAGGCCCGAGAAGGATGGAGAATGCAGCAGTGACTGGGACCTTGCAATGCAACAAAACAAGCTCAAAGATTTTCTCAAGCCAAAGCATCTGTGGTGTGAGAAACACCCAAGGCTATCTGCACCTCCACCACCTTATAGGAATTTAAAACTCTTACCCCTATGAAGCTGATTTTTCATCCTTCATATGGACATTCACCAGGGCCCCAAAAGAACAGGTAAAATTTATGCCGACTTTTTGCTCTGTTAACTACTCTAAATTGATCAAAGTCTTCTTTCCTTTAAACTAGCTTCTTTGCCTCCTTCCTTAATATGCTTAAAGAACACGTGGATAATTTTTCACAGCAAATGCTGATACTATGCAAACGTTTCAGAAAGGACAGCAAAACTGGCAAAGGAATAAAGAGTGTTATTCCACATGCGGTTGCTAAAGGTTATATATGGCTATTCCCCATTTTGATCAGAAGTTTTTAATCTTACTGCAGAAGCAGTTCTCAGGGGTGGGCAAACAAATTTTAGTTCAAAATGCCAACAACGTATAAAAGTGGCCATGAACTCCAAGGACTCCCTTTAATATACAGTTACATATATAATTTGTTGTAAATAACATGCAGTGAAATCGGCATTTCTAAGCAGTGTGTATTCCTGCTTCATTCCTTTTTAACCTCAACTTTAAATATGGTTAAGCTCTCCGATTTGTAAAGACTTGGTATACAGCTTCTAAGATCAAAGAAAAAGGCAAGTTCTGCTTCAAAGAACAGAGACAAAAGGAGACCATAGCCTGACATAGGGCACCACTCTTCCCACTCACATTTTGCACTTTTCATTAACAAAATAGAGAGACAGAACTTGTCTGCACGATTTAGTCCCATGAACTGATTCTAGGCAATGATACAGAGCTTGGCTGCCACTCTTTTTACAGGGGACATTAAGGATTGATATCTTTTTCCTCCACTGAAGATGAAACCTCTGCTAGCTCTCCTCACAAAGCCTATGTCACATTGACAGCCACTTTAAGAGGAACAACAACTGCACACCTCGCTGTCTCCTCAAAACAACCTTCAACAGAGGATACCTGGAAGCTGGTAACCACCACCACCACCACATTGCAACACTCTAGATCTAAAGACAAAAAAAAAGCTAAGTCCTCACAGCTTCAGGGTAAGCACTTACTGGTGTCAGGCAAGTACCAGGCCTTGGTCTTAACCTCTGGAATGCAAAATCATGCTGTTAACTGCTTTACCAGCATGATATGAAACCTTTCAGTCGAATTCTCCTGGTAACGTTTCATGCCAAGCCTCAGCAGCCAAGACATTAACAGAAAAGCACGTATTACCTAACTGCTTAATTCCAAAAGAAGCTTGACAATCAAACTCTCCTCAGCTATGACCTGGCTTGTAAAACAACAAAAACCCGAAGCCAGTGAGAAATCAATACTAGTATTTTCACAGCTTTACTATGAATGATTGTGATAGATCATCTCTAGCAATGACTGCTACTGCTGAACCCAGGACAATTATCATAGTCTGTTTTCTGTTCAATACGGTGTTACTGTACGGCTGCTCAAACTGCCAGACCAAAATCAATTACTTGTTTGAGCACAGGAACTTTCTCTACATCTCTACATTCACATTAGTAAGACAGTAACTGCAGCGGGAGGAGCTTTATGTAAGCTACTGAATTTTGAATTATATAAGCTAAAATGCAGTGCCTGGCACCAAATTTATGAGTAAACAGATGTTGCTAAGATTTTTCTATTAACTGGCTATCATTAGAGTAGATCTTGACTTTAAAAACTATATTTATTCTGCTATAGCTATTAAAAAAAAGAAACTGCTTAGGCTGACATTTTTCACTCTTGGTCTCAGTCCAGAAAATAGAACACACACATTCAGCTGTTTTAATTACAGGGGTGGGATAGGAAGAATTAAGCATGACATTTAAGTTCTGCAACCCTCCAGAAAACATTAAACCTTTAAATCCACTCCTGTCTTACCTAAGGGATATAATACAGAAGGTATTCAAAGAAAGAAAAACATACTGCTAGCCTAACGTTTTCCAGGAAGGAAGAAGACCCCTGGTTCCTTCACTCCCACCCTGAATCCTATTAAACTGTCAATTCAGTTGCTTTGGCTTTTTTAAGACACTCTATAAAGGCAGACAGCTTAAATCCTCTCCTACATCTGCTCTCAGCTACCACTCATGGGCTTAAGAATAGTTTTCTAGTAGCAATTATGTAGCGTGTCTGTCCATGAGAGCACTGAATATTTGGTCAGGTTTCTCAAACTGTGATGCAGTTGCATTTACTTAACGCCTTCAGCCCGGTTTTGAGTCAGCTACTTCTTAGCATAAAATACTACGGCTGCTATTAAAAGCTGATGTTAAAGATGTCATTTAATCTCCTCACACACCACAGCAGACATCTCAGCACCAAGAGAAATGAGAAGTAACAAGAAAACACATTTGAGAAACGATAACATACAAGTCAGACATCTTCAAACAAAACAAGCAATGAGAGACCCAGTATACTAAATTACTCTTCCCATACTTGAAATCTAACATCTAGGCATTTCAATGAACTTGTGGGCAAGAAACTGTATACAAGACAAAGATGTGGGTTTTTCAGTTTGAATATCATTAGCTGAACATACAAATGAAACCAGAAGACATGGTGCTGGCTCAAGACAACTCAGAAATGGCTCACAAGAAAGAAACAGTGACGACAGTTCTTTGCTTGAAGAACACGAAGTTAATCTGTTTATGAATAGTCGTCTGGCACAATCAGCAATATATTCAGCAAAGCTTACATTCCTACGCTGAATGGGCAGCTCCATTTTCCTGGGAACATGCTCACTGCCAAGATGCCAGCACACATGCTGCAGCATCTCTCCCACGCCTGCCAAGTGAAAAGGGAGAACGGCTATGACTCCACAGATTTACCTGCTATTCATGTAAGTGGTCTGAACCTTTTAAACCACTTTCTGTTCTTTCTCAAGAAAATGTAATTTGTTCACTTTGCCTTGCAGACAATTTATGTGATGCTCGCATTTACCTCACAAGACAAGGGTACTATTAAACTTTTTACAAAGACCAGACATAAAGCCAAAGTACAAGCCATTCAGAGACAGACTGTGTCTTCCTATCCACATCTGCACTCAAAGCTGTTCAAAGCTCTACAGCACCATGGCATACTCTGGTATAATTGTTTTCAAGTAGAGGGGGCAGATATAGGGCACGATTCTATTTCCATTCTACATATCTATAAAGCAAAAAGACATTGTATCTAAGGACCATCAAAACTGCTTAATAGCCAGAAAACTTCAGAAGCTTTGTTACCTAGAAAATACATACTAGTTTGTGCTATACTTACTTGTATCTTTCTGTAACTGTATCAGGGTCTGCAGGACTAAGTGTAGCGCTGTCAAGGAACTCTAAATGACTTCAGCAATACAAGCCTTTTCAAAAAGCAGCAGGCAAGGAGGCTTTTCTCGGGTTAGCTCGCTCATGACGATGTCATTTTTAATAGCAAGTCTGGCAATACAGTGACCCCTACCTCAAGTCAAAAAACAGCTTTTTGATGCTCACACATGAACAAGAACTTTTCTGACACTTCTGGCTTTTACAGTCTGAGTTTTAATACTGATCATTCATTTGATCTGATTCAATTCAGTGTGATTCACAGCAGTAAAGGCTTGTTTCACACACGATTAAGCAATCTTCCCCCAGCAAAAGAGATGGATAAATGGCTACAGCACTTGATGTCTGATGGGGCTTTTTTTCCTTTTAAATATTATGGACCCCAAAAATGGCCAGTCTGAGTCTTCTCTTTAAAAAAAGGGCTGTTGATCATAAAGTTGACTCCAATGGACTGTAAGAAACGCTAGCAATTTAACATATTTAGTAAGAAAAGAGATAGGAAATGTAAGTACTCAATTTTCCTTTTCCACCTCTATTTCTGATCTTTTCTACAGGCAGAACCATAGGGGAGGCAGTTTTGTTTTCTACGTAATTGCTTTGAGAAACTACTGCAACTGTGGAAATTATTCAGGAAATCAACTAAATTCAAATTAAGGTGAATATGAGTGTCATTTCCATGCTACAAGAAGAGACATGAATCTTGAAGATTCACGAGTCCCCATTTAGTTAGCAAGTCAGATGATGTCCATACAAACACTATAGCATAAGAATGGGCTTCTTCATGTGGATGGAGTATGTCACCTGGCCCCCATAAGCAGATTACTAAAGTCTAATCATAACTTCATTAGCAATCTGATTTACTAAGATGACACAAAAACCAGCCACAGATGATGTCAAAAGTTCCATCTTACAGACTGGCTTAACTATTCCATTACAATACAGCACCATGTAAAGGTACTGTAATCAGTGTGCTTTGGAAGGAAAGCAAAACATATCCACAACACAATCTGGGGTAAAATTACCTTAAAATAGAAATATCAAAAACTGCTATGAGGTGGTACCCAGTAGGTAACTCTGCCCACAGCCAGAAGTTCAGTTTTACATTCCCTCAAAGCAATACTTGGATGCATTTTTATACCACCCTGACTATATGCAAAGCTCTCAAGGTAAACGTGGCAAGCGACTTAAGCTTCATGCTTTTACTCCTGTAATCAGGAGAAATACTGGAAGTTACACAACTGTTTCTAAAAGATAAGTAAGAAAGTTCAGAACCTAATCTGAAGTTTGGAGTAAGGCATTCGTATTTATCACAAGAGTGTTTCAGAAAGAGTAGGGGCAGGAAATAAAGACTCCTATGGCAAAACTCCATATAATCACAGGGAACAAATGAAAGGAAACGTGAGACAGAAAAGAAGAAAAAGACAAGTAAGGAACAGATTGTCTACAACAGATAATGCTGACATTCTTTAAGCAGAGATGGCAACAGTGATGTGATACAAGGCACCAGTTCCCAGAGATTTGGCAGCCCCCAAAACATGGCTTTTATGCCTTGGTGTCACATTCCTGTATTCTCCCAAGGAAATAATAGGTGAGAAGATATTTTCATACCCTGCAATGACTGGTTTGAGAGCTGATGAGACAGAAGGCTGAGAAGTTTAGTACGAGGCAGGAAAGATTTCTGGCATTGCACAGCGAAGACCCTAAATCTACAGGTCCCTGAGGTCACACAGCAACTATGCAAATTATCTACCAACACAAGTGACTGCTCTGTTCAGCCATGTTCATTATAAAAGAGGTGTATTATTCAGAGCAAAAAACCCCTCCAAAAACACATCAATAGAAAACAATAGGTTGCTTTTTCTCTTTCCTCTAAATAAAAGCAGGGTACAACATGACTTCGCAGCTCTCAGTTCTTTCCTAACGGAATTACTGTGATTATTCTAATGAAAATATTCACTGCATTTGCACAAAAAAAAGCTCCTTCTGTCATGGGCATTCTCACTGTCAATGCTTAAAGTACCTTCCAGTGTCTTTTGCTGAGGAGATATGTAATGGGCAAAGTACTTCACTTTAAATGACTTCATCAAAGTGCATAAGTTTAGCCTGAAACACAAGTGCCTAACGCAAATACAGTTTTATTCATTTTAAAGAGAGATCTATTTAATTCAAAAGCATACGTGTCTGTGTATTCACCTACCTCATACATCTCAATGACTCAGCACTTCGCCACAAAACCAGCTGTCATTATTTTAAACCACAACATAATGGACTATGGCCATTACCAATAAAATGTTTCCAAACAAAGTATGTTGGAAAAATCATCTGTATACAACAGGCTTCACAGGTCTCAAGACAACAGGAAGCATTTGTGCATTTGTGTTTTCTGCAGCCACCTTTTTTTAAGCATACAAAATCCAAAATTCTGATCAACTCAAAAATTAGCAAAATTTCATTTTCAGTGACTGGAATCTTCACATGACAAAACTCAGTCTTTACTAATGCAGAGAAGCTCATCCGGACATCAAGTGCAAGAAAGGAAAGCGATCCTGGCTCAGTTTCTCCAGAACTGGAACATCCTGAAGACAGAATCATTTGCTTACGCACATAGTAAGGAGGGAGCTAGGAATATCTTGGGATACAGGAGGCCCTGTATCAAAGAGCTGATGGTCTGATAACAAGCAATTAATCTCTATTTCTCAGCAGGTAATGTTCACTGCTTTTCACCCCATGTCTAATATGCAGAGAATACATCAGCCCACCCATATTTTCATAATGCCCCTGCCACCACTGAAAAGAACATTTTTTGAAGGTGGAAATCTGTGAAGGAGACCCTGAGGAATGCAGGAGGCAACAAACACCATATACAGGGAGTTTCTGCAATGAATGCCACACAGAAAGATTAACTCCAGAAAGGCTGGAACCCTGCAAGAGCAAGTTTGACCAGTCCTCTGAGATGCTCCCGCTTTTACTATTTGGTATTTGACAGGTTTATTGCTTTTGCTGCTGTGAGTGGTTCTTGTAGGATACAGCTTGCTCTGGCATGCTGGTTACATGCAGATATTCCGCCATCCACCTGCCATTAAACTGTTGCACCTTTACGCAAAGAAGTTGCTTGGCTTGTTCAAAGTAAGGCATCGCATTTGACTGCCACTTGAGTTTTCATGATCACTGCTTTCTCACACAAACCAACACTCCTGCTTATAATGGGCTACATTTGCATCTCTGTAGGTAAAACAAAATGAAAAATAAAAGTTATCTTGCATCAAATCACACCTTCCCAATTAAACAGAACTCTTCATTAGATCAACTATTGCTAGCAGGTGGAATGTGTCTATCAGAGAAAGCAAAGCACCACATATTGTGCATTGAAAGGGTTCATATATACAGAGGGTTTTTCTTTCTTTGCTTGTGTGAACCAAAAACTTTTAGGGGACCAGCATTTACAAAGTCATTTGCTGTTGTTGCAAAAAATCTCGTATGGCATTTTCAACCTAAAACCCAAGTGACTGAGTGCCACCAAAATGAGATCAAAGAAGTATCAGGACAATAAAGTATATTGTAGCCATTTCTTACAAGTAAATTTCACAACCCATTGCTAAAACAGTTTCTTTACAGGACCATTTTCTCAGCCACAGGAGTCTGACTTCAAGCAACTCAAAAAGATGGATTTACCATCCAAAACCAAAGTCATGTTCTCATCAGACAAAACTGATGTAACACACTCAAAGATGGCATCATGTTATATCACAGTCTTCTTGCCGCCTGCTACAAGGTGTGTCTAACCTACGTAAGGAAACTTTTGCAAGACAAAGACTGCATTGTACAATTCTCAATTATTCTTTCAGAGGCTGATGTTCAGAAGGCAGCCTTGGTTTTAGGCACGGAATGGATGGGAACCTAGCTGAGGGCTGATTCCCTCTCATGACTGAGAGACATAACAAAGCATGTTTTTTATCAAAGTGTACTGGCAGAGTATTCATGTCTATGTTCATCATGACTGTTTGTCCAAAGAGGCAGGAAAACATGAGGGTGAAGCTGTTCTATGACCTTCATACTTGGCTAAACAAGGGCCAATGCTGCCGGCATGGACAACAGCGAGATCATGAGAAACTGCACACACCCATGAATAAACAGTTAACAGGTATGGCATAAAGCTGGTTGTTTTTCTAAGAGTATAAAGGCAGAACCCTCTTGTGGCCAAATCCAGAGCCTCGACTATGGGTGAATGCACCATGCAGGAATTTTCCCAGCTACCCGAGACTCCCAGCATTGGCTGCAATGGGGCTCCCCAGCTTGAAGTGTGGGCCTGGATGATGGTTCAGTGGTATTTGGTGATGTATTTCTTCTCAATCTCTGTTCTCTCTATGCTGTAACAATCTGATGCATTGCTAGCTTTCCTCTGTACTTTACTCTCAATATACATCTCTCTGATTTGCTTCCTTGTACTTATTTACTGTCTATATAGAGACACATACCAAATTTGCATTAGTGTGCTCATTTGCCTTGGTATGCTTGCTTACTAAGCTGTGCATATGATACAGCTACTGTGTGGTCACTTTGTGGTGTACCCTGCCTGTCAGCAGAACAAGGCAGAAGCATTTAGTGCATATATGTGTTAAAACAAACACTAAAAGCAGCTGCCTCAGTCAGCTTTGGAACTTCAGAGGAAACAATCAAGGACTACCACAGAGTAAAGCCATGGGATGTATCAGAAGAACTGGCCAAACCTGTACAGCTGCAATGATTTGTAGTTCCCACAAGCTGAAGAAAAATGTACAGGTTGCACCAGCTCAGCAGAAGCAAGGGAAGGCTTTGTTTTAAATACTACATCCATCTACTCTAATAATTTTTTACAGAACAGTGAGGCTGTCATTCCACAAGGAATAAAGAAATTCTAAAAGAGAATAGCAGCATAGAACCTAGCTCAAGATGACCTACATACTTCATAGTCAAAGACTGCTCCCAAAATTGCCCACTGAATGCAAGGTGGTTATTTTTCTTCATAAGAAAAGCAACAAGAGGAAAAGAGTGAAATGAGAAGTAAATCAGTCACAGCACTATGTATTTTCATGGGAATGCATGTTTAGTCAGAAATACCTGAAGCAGTTAAAAGCAGTAAGACTGCTTCTAACAGATGTTAGTTACCAGTTCTTAGAAGCACTGAAGATGCTGCTGCAGTTTAGGGTACCTTTAAATGTGCATCTCTACTTGATGCACTGCAAGTCAGTGCAGAACACAAACATCAGTTGTGGAAGTGACAAGAGCTGTAGGGTAATAAAACAGTGCTGCTGCTACAGCAGTGACAATTCCAAGAACATGTCTGGAGATTCTAGCCCAAAACGAATTCTCAACAAAGAACACACATTAAAACAAACATGGATGCACAAATACGATGCAGAGAAGGATAGGAATATACAAACTGTATTAGGACTGCTGTAAACCACTGACATCTAGAGATAGGCAAGAAAAATGCAGAATAAACTGTAGGACAAAACTTTCATATGCAATAATTTCTAATTCATGCTTCACAATTAACATCTAATTCACTTCATTTTTTTTTCTCCTTTGGATTTTCCCTTTTGCACTGCTTGTGATGCACAAGGACCATAAACAGTTTAGACAGATTAACACAGCAATGGCAGACACTATGTCATGTGCTCAGATCACGTTTGACTAAAGCATTTACACCTTCGATGATAATGTAGATTTCCCATTCCCTAGCCTTTAATTCTGTATGATATATTCATGTTCGGCCACTGCTCTCCTCATGGTTCAGATCTCTAAGGCTATTCAGTGCCATGCAATTGGATCTAACAGCTGGTATTCTGTCTGACAGCCAGTTAGTGAATGAAGCAGCCCACAATTTAGTAAGCTAGTGTAAATCAGTCTTAATGGCAATCCCCTCCATGGGCCATCTCCATGCTGCTTGGATATAATCACAGATCCCAGGAAAGACATAATTAGATTGTGCAGCTTCTTACCTGCAGCTCCTTTGAGACTCTCTCTAAGTGGTTAGTTATCTTTTTTATTAGGTCACTATACATCTGTTCCGAATGCTGCTGGCATACACACTTATACACACAACTGCAGAAACAAATATAGGAACAAACAATGAACTTACAACAGTTTGCAATGAAGGGTAACAGACTTCAAAATATTTTGTTCAAGTCTCAATGTAGAGGATAATAAAGTTAACTGAAGGAGTGGTGAACTTTAAAATACAGCCCCTGGCTTGGAATGAGCTCCAGCAGACTCTTAAGTCTGACCTGAAGACCCAAGTGTGTCCACCCCATTCCCTCTCCCCGACCTCACTTTAACTTACAGTGAGATCTCTTAACAGTGCACTTCAAAACAGCCAGGATAATTCTGTCAACAGCAGACTCCTAATTCTGGCTTTTGTCTCTCTTATGTGAATGAAGTCTCCATTAAAATAAGCAGGTTTAATGATTATATGCATATCTTAGGGCAAAACCCTTATTAAAAGAAGGGCAACACTGACTGTCACAAATGCACCAAAACTGTGCTAGTGGTTTAAAAACAAAAAGTTCTAAAATTACAGACCCAAGCATGTTACTCTATCCTTTGATACTTAAATTCTAAGAAAACCCCACATTTTTGCAATAAACAAAGGTGCACAGAAAGAGCAACAAAACTTGAATTCTACATTCCAGTGTGGCTGTGTTAACTCTGGTCTTCAGTGTCTCTTTTGCCTTTTAAGAACATTTTATTGCTCTCATACTTCAATAATAGATCTACAAAATAAGGCTATGTATTGAAAACATATTTACAACAGTTGTAAAACAAATACATATATTGCTTTCAGCAAGAAGTTACATTAAGGTAGTCATCACCATCAGGACTAACACCATCATCATCTATACTAAGCAGCTTTTACTTCTCGAGTGCTTTCATTCTTTGAAGTCAGCATTCTGGAAGCTAGCTGCCAAAACTCAAGAGGCACAAGGAAGACTTGACCTGGTGTCTTGGGAAAACAAAATTACCTCCCCATGTCTCTGTCCTGCTCCCCTCATCCCTTTGTATGGAAGAGTGACAGTGAGCAATTTAAACCAGAGACTGCTCCTCAGGACATACACAAACTGTTTCCAGCAAGGTCTAGATCCCAGACTTGAATTCTGCAGGTTTGGAATAGCACTAAAAGCCTAAAGCTGTGGTACAGCCACACTGTGTCTCTGTAGGGGAATAACAGCATTTCATTTCTCTACTGAGAAGGGCAATGACAAAAAAACTGCAAAGATGGGATTAAGTAACTCTTAGAAATGTATATTTATTCCCTTTGACAAATTCAAAAGGCCCCCAAAATACAGCAAAGTCTGCTTATTTGGCAAACCATGCTATTTCTTAAAGAACAAAAGACACCTTCCACTTCTCCTACTATTATACATAAAAAATAACCGAATAGCTATAGCTTGATGTTATTTAAATAACAAAGTTGTTCTACTTCTTTCACATGAAGTCTACCAACAGCAGATCCTAGTTTAAAATAAGCAAGTACAAGACATTTGTATATGATGGAGTAACAGCAAAAATACCAATTTCATTTGGATCAAATAGAGAAACACTGATAAGAGAAGCCAGTCTGATTTTTGTGATCTCTCACAAACCAGACAGCTAAGTAACAACAGCAAATGGCTGTATGTTTGCTCCATAACTAACCCGTATGTATATAGCCACTTCCACAATTGACTATATGTCTGCTTAGTGTTATATACACTACTGCTATACCTATTTCTGCAATGCATTCTGTAGAAAAACACCAGTCTTCATATAAGCGTGCAGAGTGTGTTTACATTTTATTTGAACACTTCTATTTAGAGGTTCCTTCCCCATTTTAAGATCCTGTTTTCAGTTCCTGATTGTGGGCTGATTCCATGAGTCATCCTTGCCCTGCTATCACCCAAAAGAAGTCACCAGCTTGTGACATTGAAAGGTAAATATTTAGAGAGGGGGATGAAGATTTGAGATCTGCAAGTTGTCCTGAAGAACAGAGATCTAACTGCATTGTACCTGGGAGACAGTAACAGTTGCCAGAAGTACAACTTAGCTATTTACACCTTCCTCACCTCAAAGTTTCCTTCACATTTCTCTGTCAATATATTTAGCCCTTCTAATAGGAAGTGACTCTGCAGAGGCAGGCTTTGGAGTCAAAGATAAAAGCAGTCACTAATCACACTTTGCTACCTTAGGGGTAAACTGATCCATAGTAAATATCTGCATACACACCTTTGAAGTTATATCCTAGCTTTCACTGCTGTGGAGTAGATACCAACAATTATTACTGATTATGGCAAATACAGTAGTTTGGGTATCTAATAATGTATTTTGAGTCTACATTGATTCCTTTAGTCAGCACAAGAATGATCAGAAAAAGCACTGTATTTTCAGCTCAGTATCATTGTAAAAAAGTACGAGAGATGTAGCTGTTTGAACCACTTCAGAAACACCCCATTTTCCAGACTAAATAACTAGCCTAGGGAAACAGAGAGGATCAAAAACCCAAGTCTGCAAAAGACTCTCCATAATACTCCAAGCAAGCACCCTCATTAAATTCAATGAAAAAACAGTTTTCCTTCTCTTCTCAATCTATCTTGTCTGGATTGTCAGTCAAGCAAAGGAAATGTCTAAAAATAATTAAAAACCAAAATAATCAATCTCCTGGTTTGAAGAGGCTGTGTCAGAGTAATTACAATCACAGACATCATTTGTAATAGAAAACTGACACAGTAGCTTTATCAGCAACACTAAAATGCAGAGTATCTTTTGGTTTGGTAAAATATATACAATAGACATCTGTGCATCATTACAATACTGCATCAAGTGTTACCCTGATGTATAAGGGTTATCTAGGAGAAACTTAAACCCGGTTATTCCTTCAATATATAAAATTTTTGAGGAGTAAAAGGTGAGAAAGATGAACTCCAGTTTTCTTAAAACACAACCAGGTATAGATCTACTCCAGGTATTAAAACCATTAATTCTGTACACCTACTCTATCAGATGACTGTTAAGATGGCTTATTTCTAACTGATGACTGTTTGCACATTGGGGATTTCAAGCCAGGGAAAGGACTTTGATTACTTACACTAAAGCTGCAAAACATCTCTCAATTCAAACGACCATCTCAATTATTTCTACACATAAATGCCTGACTCCTTATAACAGCAGTTCCAAAAGTTTGGAGACAAAAGAGGAAGTTTTAAACTGGAATTAAGATGGAAGACTGAATACCTGCCATTCTTATATCTAGTTCCCTAATCCAAAGTTTTAACATGGAGAGCCAAAGTGGCTAAGAGCAAGTGGGCAGGAGATGATAGAGCTGAAAGCCTCTAAAACCAGCAATCAGTGACTGAGCTGCTTATTTCATAGAGTGTAACACTGGATTAAAGAAAACCAAAGACAGCATTGCTATTAGTTGTGCTGCTGGCAAGGGCCAGCGGTTTTAAGGGCATCTTGGCCAGTAAATGCAGCAGCAGCAACCCAGTTTTCATTCTATTTATCAACACACTGGATACCAGTCACCTACAGAACAAAAATCTCTATTTTAGTCCATCTCAAATAAATGCCAAGTCTCTAAAGCATCTAGCAGTTTAGTCTGGAGCAGTAGTGTGGTTTTGAAGCAAATCTTCTACCATCTCCAGTACTTGCGCATTAGCCTAGTCTGCAGGGCAGCTCAAGTGTGTGACTAGATCCCTTTTAAAGCAACGTAAACTGCAACTCCAGGCCAGATACAACTCAAAACAGTCTCCAACCAAAAATGGAGATATAAAGGACTGCTCCTTGTGTCAGGTCCTTCAAACAGCCTCCCACTGCACATGCAGCCAGATGGCTAGGCAACAGCAAAATGAGACTAAAGCTACCTGCTGCAACACACACAGATGACAAAGTGGATAGACCTTGACACCAGTGCTTCTATTTACCTCTGCACCTCTATTGCATCAAATCAGTTCCTATTAGACATGACAAAGAAGCCTTCTGAAACATGAAGTCAAACTGCTACCATGCCAGTCTCTTCTTCCCCTTTGAGGAAAGGAATGTTGAGACTTCAATATATTTTTTAAAATATTACACTAACCAACTGTGGTGGAGACTGATATTAAAGTTTTCAGCACTTATGCACTGTAATTGTTTACCATTTATTCCTATTAACATTGGATGTTGAGATATGCATCTTTTATTCACACATTTCAACCATTTAAATGATGTTGTGCTTCACAAAACCTTTCAACTTCCCTCCCCATAAATACAAACATGACATATGTGCAGGCTACAAAATAAACCAAACATGTAATCTTAAATTAAAGAGTAACAAAGCACTTCCTTACCTGTATATTTGTTCATAGGAGATAGGGATGTAGTCACCAGGACTCTGAGTTAGAAGCTGATCTATGGCACTGTCCAACTTTGGCCAATATGTGCTCTTATAGTCTTCAATTGTTATAACATTCATTACTACAAGAAAAAGACAAAATTACATTTAGTAACTTTAGCTAAAAGCAGCAAGTAAATGCTTTGCGATTTCAGATCACACCAATAAGTTGGCCAAATAAACTGGGAACTATTCACTTCCACTAAGATAACCTCATCCAAAACTAAAGCCCTGACTTGAAACTGTACATTTTTATTTAGAGAGAATAAAGTAAAATGAGAAAATCTGCCAAATCAGTGCTTGGGTATTTCTTAAGGGCTCAAACATCAGGGAAAAAGAAACTCCTTGGGAGTTCTAGCATGACAAATATAATAATATGGAAAAATAGCTCAGTAGTTAGTTCAAATTAATAAACTCTGCAACTTCGTAGAAGTCCAGAATCAACAATTAGCACTGGATTCCTCACATGCAAGAGAACAAGCTTGGGCCAAGTCCGGCAGTTTTTGGAATACTCCTTCCCGGCAGATGTATGAATTTTACAAGTCTCAGGTGGGACCAGCAGCTTCCTTGGCCTAAAAGCTGATGCAATTTCCTCTGCCTTCAATTGCAGTTAGGCTCCTGGGCAAATTTTTTGGCTCTGTATTACAGTTCCCCCTCCAGCAGGCACAATTACACTCCTTTTTCAGATTAGAATCAACAAAGTGAAGAATAGGCAGCATTCAAATTAGCATTCCCCATCCCTCCCTAACTTTCCTCCTGAGCTTCTCAACTGCACCCTCTTGCCAAGCCACATCATGTGCCTTCGCAGTCAGAGAAGAGTTTTACCCTGTTTCATTTTGGGGAGGATTTCTGAACTAACTACACACAGCTCAGTTCCAAAGGCAGCCATGGTAGAAGGGTTAACACCTTCCCTGCAGAGACTACTTGCAGGACTATCTTGCTGCCTTGTCACAGCACCACAGCTTCACACCACCCACTCAAAGCAGAGCCCTCCATAACTAAGAGCACAGCGTATCCTTCGTATCAGAACTATCCAGGCCAGGGAATCTGAAGTCATTTCTTCATTGGAACTTCACACATGGGTCTGGGCTATATGGAACAGAAAATAAAGACAGTTCCTATCCCAAACAACCCAGTTTAGACACCACACTGAAAATATTTTAACAGATCTGCATTTTAAGTACATGTGTAGATGTAAAATCACTGCTTAGTTTGAGGAACAAGATTTCTGAGCTGTTGTTTTCACAAGGGGTTGAAAGGAGCCAAGTGAGTCACTTTTAGCAGCATTATGAAGAACAATTCTAGGGAAATACAGGCAACAGTATGAGAAAAAGAAGAATATAAAAAAAGAAGTGGAATAAAGATAGGTATGAGGCAAGGAATTGTACGAATGCTACCTGTAAGAACAGGTATTACATATTCCTGCTGCATTTTTTTAGGGGATTTCATCTGGAAACCTTGCTTAGTGAAGAATGCCACTGCAGCACTCCTAGCCCCCTCTTCACGCGACTAGCCACTGGCTCACTCTTGCTTCATACCTGTTACAGAAATAGCTTTAGTTAACCCAACTGTCTGAGCAGTGAACTGGTCTTCACTACCACGTCCTGCAGGATGCTGTCCCAACACTTCAGCCTGCAATCTGAAAGTACAATCCCATTTCCTAACAAGTTGACAAAGCTTACAGCTGTGTGTACACAACCACCAAGATGTAAGTTAAGAGGTGCAGCAAGTCAGCTCCACAATGTAAAAGCATCCATGCGGTTAGAACAGCACAGCACCTGCCTGACAGCAAATTCACTCCTTATTCATCCGTTTCACAATGATTTGCTTGCGTTCTCATCCTTTACCTAGCTCTGGCTCCAAGCAGCTTCACCTAAAGCTATAGGTTTACTATTCATGCCAAGACTCAGCAGCAAATCTGAAAAGGTGGGTTTCTACAGAAGTTGTTTGTTCCACAGTAAACACTGAAGTCAGCATATACATTAGACCAAGTCTTGATTTAAGATTTCAATGTATAATCACACCCACATCTGGCTTAACATATGAAATGAGCTCTATTCATTTGAAAGAAAGTAGTCAAGTAAGAATTGAGAACAAGCAAAATAATTTTTAACAGGCTGTTGAGATAGCAATTTGGTTTTTTTACAGTATGGAAAAGGAAAGAAGCAGCAGAAACGAATGTCTGCCCATTTGAAGTGTTGCGCAGGTAAAGAACAAAAAGCTTTTACAAAGAGCCCCAGGAGACTTGAATAGGAAACACTGACGAGTTCAAAGTAATATTCTAGAAAAGCTTTATTTTTATTCTGAGGACTCTTACAAGCAATATTTCATTTTATTTCCACACTTCAGTTATGAAACTAAGCCAACCATAATATTTATATAGTTAAGCATCCAAGGCTACATACTGAACAATCACTATCTGGCACTGGACAGTCCCAAGGACAAATACAGGCTGGGGAAGAACATACTGAGAGCAGCTCTGAGGAGAAGGACCTGTAGGTGCTGGTTGACGAGAAGCTCACCATGATATCCCAGTGTGTGCTTGCAGCCCAAAACTTCCCCATGTGCTGGGCTGCACCCCCAGAGCATGAGCAGCAGGTCAAGGGAGGGGATCCTGCCCCTCTGCTGCACTCTGGGGAGACCCCCCATGCAGTCCTGATCCAGCTCTGGGGCACCAGCACAAGAGTGACTTGGAGCTCTTGGAGCAAGTCCAGAGGAGCCCATGGAGATGCTGCAAGGGCTGGAGCAGCTCTGCTCTGGAGCCAGGCTGAGAGAGCTGGGCTGGGGCAGCCTGGAC
>WYDI02021749.1:0-11118 GCA_009867235.2 Psittacus erithacus | reverse complement strand
CCCCATCCCTCTGGGAGCCGAGGGAGGAGGTGGGGGGGCAGTGAGTGGGCTGTGGGGCAGGCATAAACCACGACACTGCATCAGGCATCAGAATATTTGTATTCCTCTTGTTTTTTTTTATTTCTTAGGAGGAATAATCAGGTATGGTGGGTTTAAAATTATAATTGCAGGCATCCAATAATTATACCTTTCATTTCACTTTGAATTTTTTGGATGTGCTCAGTTTTATAATTCTCCTTGCATGTCTTGCTAGTAGCAAACCTTGGGGAAATGTGGAAGTTCTCATGGTGGTTCACACACGATTATACTTTTGGGAAAGTCTTTATCCAACATGATTTTTAAATATTTCAATCTTTAATTTACACTTACCACAAATATGTAACTTGTTGTGGTTTTTTTCCTGTTTCCATAGAACATTCTTTTCAGAGATTATTATTTTAGAAAATTTGAGGAAATGAATTTTAAAAATAAGTGCTTATAGCATGAAAATGTCAGATTAATTAGTGATTTTTTTTTCTTTACCAGTAGTAGAAACTAAATGTTTCTGAATTGACGTATGTATTTGTAATCATGCTTGGGCTATTTTTGTGAGGTTTTTAAGCATGTTCTGAGGAATAATAGATTATGACAAAAGTAAGTATAATTTCAGAAAATTGTATTACTCTTCAAGGCTTTCATGTATTTCCCATGAACTACTGAAAGACCAATATTGTCTCTACCCTTCTGATTTATTTACATTTAACAGCTCAAGAACCAAGTGTTAAGAAAAGTATTTTTCAAAGCTTTCCTTGATACAGAGCATCAAATTCAAATTTAAAATAAAAAAAAGGAAAAAAAGAGGAAGAAAAAAGAAAAGAATCCTAGTAAAATTTTGTGAAAGAACTGTAGAAGTACATCATAATAATGATAAACTATATAGTTTGTCTTTGTGAGATCCTCTGAGAAATTTATAGAATACTTGTTCTTGAAGGGTAAGAATGAGCTGGATGTTAGTGAATGAAATTATGTGCTATTCCCCACAGCAGTTTTAACCACTGTGTGTTCTGACTTTTCTGAGCTGATTGCCATCGAGCAATCCGCTGCTGGTTGGGACTCAGTGACTTAGAAAGACCAAGCTGAGCAGTCTGCTTTATCTGACTCACGTAGTTCACAACACGGGATTATCAGATACAGATTTAAAAGTGCAAGAAAGACAACAACAAAACGGGTTGGTAACAGTGAGGAACAAAGAATGTCATAAGTAGCAACTAGAAGCAGAAGTAGCAGAAATGTAAATACCGGTTAGGAAAGCTCTGTTTGAGGCACATGATAACTATATACAGGTTTTTAATTCTTCATAAATGTATGTCAGCATTGTTCAGAATGAAAATATTTATCAAAAAATAAAGAAAAAAGTTTTAAATATTTCCAGAGAGACACATTTCAAAGTTACTAGTTTACCAGTCAAATTTAAGTCCTAACAAAAGTTATCACATAGCACAAATTCTAACAGGAAATTTTTGAAATGTCAGGAATGCTTAATAAATTCTTACAATTTCCTGAAGTTAGAATTTCCTGGTTGGACATGTTGACAGATTAACCTATCTAACTGCTTATTCTCTCATTTAAGAGAATATGAAGAGGTTAAAATTATTAATGAATTAATTTTCATTGTCTGAAAGAACGGTGATAATATATTTTATTTAAAAAAGTATCTCTATATGCATTCATTGAAGTCATAGTTTAAAGGATCAGACTTAGTATCATGGTATTCCTGGCCTTACTTTTTCAAAAGGAGGACAAACTAAACAGTGCATTTCTTCTGTGTTTTATATATATAGTAATGATGGAGTAGAATTTCCCACCTGATTTTTTTTTTCTTTGTTTGTGCCTAGAAATATTGTCATTTGATGACAGTTACGTTTAATTGGGGAGGTTGATATTTAATATGTATTTTAATTCTTTTCTTCTTCCTCCCATTTTTCTCCCAGGGTGGGTGCAAGTGTACAGTTTTCCTGTGAAGATAATTATGTGCTGCAAGGTTCTAAGAGCATCACTTGTCAGAGGGTGACAGATACACTGGCTGCCTGGAGTGACCACAGGCCAATTTGCAGAGGTAGGTACCATTCTCTGGAACTTTTTCTGAAGTTTGGAAGGGTAATTTATAATTTCTGCTTAGAAATTCAATGAAATTATGTTTCAAACAAGACCCATATATTTATATTGTTTACGTATCATATAGATGTATGATTTATATACAGAAATGTCTTTTTGTAGTTTGATGAACATGAACAAAGATGCAGAAGCAGTATCCATTTAGGGAGCTAATTTCCTTTTAGTAGCTTTTATTTCACTTAATCTTGTTTTTGTCATGTTAAACATTTTGAGTAGAACTTTTTTGTTAGTTTTAGATTAAACTTTCATAATTAAATTCCTAAAGAGAAGCTCCTCAAAAGCATATTGTATTCCTGTCAGTCCCAGATATTTACATAGTCATAATTTTTCAGTAAATTCCTTTCTATTTCATCTATTTTGCTCAACCTTACAGAAGTCTTTACCTTCTGACTTCTTTGACTTCTTTTCTAACTGTTTTCCCATTATTGTCTGAACCAACCAATAAGTTCCTTCCGTTGCTTTTATGAAGGAGGGGGGAAAGTGGCGTTTTGTTTGCTTGCATGTTTGTGGTTTTTTTTCAATTGCAATCTATTGCCTGTAATAAAATCACAGAAAAATAAGTAAATGCTGTGAAATTATTCTGGAACTGGGGTAGATAGGAAAAATAAAGAGTATATATCTATGTGCAGAACTTTTCCTCAGTAGAAAAATTTGAGTTTAACATTTGGATTGTACATGATGGAAGTCTTAACCCTAGAAATGTGCTTGCCTTATTTTCTCCTAAAACCAGACAACCTACCCAGTACAGGCACTGCAAAACAAGAAAAAAAAGTCTACAATTAGTTAAAAAGTTAAAAAAAATAAGTCACACGAATTGTTTGATATACTTAATTTGTCATTTTGGGGTAGATAAAAGTCATACTTGTACTCCCAAAATCTTTTGCTGAATGCCAGTTACCAGGGTAGCAAATGATAGAGGCTGTGGGGGGAAGGATTTGCAACACCTGGACGTAAACTTTTGTTTGTAAAAGAACGACCTAAAGCATAATCTCACTTACGTAAAGCTCACATAGGCTTCATTGCCTAGTTTTTTCATAATACCAAAAGAAAAATATTTTTCTCCTGTTGCCAGAATAGATTTTTCAACTTGTATAATTGCATATGTGATATATTTGTAAATTATGCTTTCTTCATTAAGGAGTGGAAACAGTTGTGGTGGGTTGACCCCAGCCAGCAGCTAAACACCCACCCAGCCACTCACCCCCAGCGGGATGGGGGGAGAACTGGTAGAGCAAAAGCTGAAAACCTGTGTATGAACATTAAGACAGTTTAACAAATGAAGCAAATAATTTGTTTTATTTAAATACATGCAATCAAAGCAAAATAAGGATTTTTATTCACTACTTCAGTTAGTGGGCCTTTTAACCATTTCCTGAAAAGCAGGGCCTCAGCACAAGTGATGATTACTTGGGAAGACAAACCTATAACCATGAGCATGCCTACTTCCTCCTTCTTACCCTGAGCTTTTGCCACTGACTGTGTTGCCATATGGTCTGAGATATTCCTTTGGTCAGTTGGCATTAGCTGTCCCGGCTGTGTCTCCTCCCAGTTTCTTGTGCACCCCCAGCCAACTTGCTGTGTGGGCGGCATGAGAAACAAAGGTGGCCTTGATGCTGTGCAAGCACTGCTCAGCAGCTGCCAAAGCACTTGTGTGTTATGAACGCTGTTCTAATTACAGGTCTAAAGCACAGCACCATACAAGCTGCCATGAAGAAAGTTAACTTTGTTCCAGTCAGACCTAATAAAAAAAGTCTACAGAAGCAGCTCTTAGGTAAATTATTGCAAGCTGTATATAAAATGGGTAGTATTACATAGGCACATCCATGTAAAGACCAAACAATCTAAAACGCAGTGAAAAAATAAATAAAAATACCTCCTACTCTTTCTGGAGCAGCAAAACAACTGTGATTCATAAGTGTCTCTTGAGCTCAGTGTCTGTGTAGCTCTGTGTATTTAAATGAAAAATCTAAATATACACTCTCGGTATTTGGTTTCACACTACTGCAGAAAAACATGTCCATGCAATTCCACTGGTTGCTCTTCCTTGGTGCTTTTGGTTTTTTTTTCCATCTCTTGAATTTATTTGTGTTTGATAATACATTGTAGAAATGAGGTGAAGTAATCTATGCATGGTTAAAGTAATGCTCAGCAGAAAGGGGCTATTGGCTGCTGAA
Source organism: Psittacus erithacus (assembly GCA_009867235.2). Classification (NCBI taxonomy): domain Eukaryota; kingdom Metazoa; phylum Chordata; class Aves; order Psittaciformes; family Psittacidae; genus Psittacus; species Psittacus erithacus. The sequence continues at coordinate 6,790 of WYDI02021749.1, read as the reverse complement.
TTATCTGTGTGTTATTACTAGTGTTTGCTGTTCCTTCCAATTTATTATCTGCAAATATCATTATTATGCTTTACTCCCTCCAGTAAACTTCTAACAAAATAGGATAAATTAGTCCTCTACTGCCATTAAAACCTCCGTTGGAAAAACAAGTTACTTTCCTCAAACATACTTCCAAAATTGGAGCTGGAAATTTTCACAACTCTGAGGGTCAAATCAGCCAGGCTTTATATGTAATTTGTTTCTAAACACAGATTAACACTGTTTAGCCTGACTGGTGTGTAAATCTGGTTCAGTATTACAATGTTGCATGTGATACACATTTGTGGATGGTGGGAAGTGAAAGTCGCATTTAATTTTTTTTTTTGTAGTCCACATTATTTCCAATCCCTTTACAAGCCTTCATGATGCCACTACTCATGGTGCTTATAACAAGCTCTTAACAATAAAATATACATTACAAAGAGCTGTTTATCACATTTTCTAAATAATCTTCAACCCAAAATGGAAATGCTGATAAACTACATGCAACTACTTCAGGCTTAATGACTTAAAGCCTGTGAGACTTAAGAAGCTGAACTTCACATTCATCTGAGAGTGGCAGCTAACAAAGCTCCCCCTAGCCTTGGGCACTGGTCTGTGACATGAGGGCCTGGGGTGGGGGATCAACAAAGGAGCAACAATCTGTGAGCAGGCACAGACATGGCTATGGTGGAATTGCAGGCAGCTGATCCTGAGACATTGCTCCGGTAAAGACTGGTAACTCACTCAGTCCCACCCTGAAATGGATCCCCTCGACCCACAGGCAAGGAGTGATGGGAGGCCCCAAGTGAGGCTGGTCAGGGAAGCTTAGCCCTGTTAGTGCCATCAGGAACTGAGAAGTGCTAATGGAAATGTTGCCAGTTTTCTTGAATTGCACACAAAAACATTACAATAATTTTTTCCTGTTTTCTGTAAGTGGTATCTAAGGTTATCTAACAGGTTTTGTGCGATCTTTTGCTGTAACTGTTTCCTAACAGATCTCAAGGCAGAACTATAGCTCTTGCTTGGCTTTTATTGTTTTGTTTTGTTGGGTTTTTGTGGTTTTTTGTTTTGTTTTGTTTTTTTCCTTCCTTCTCCTTTGAATTCAAATACGACAAAGATGAGAGGGTAACAGTTTGATTGAAAGAAGATCTGACAGGAAGATGTTTCCCAGCCTTTCTTTGTGGATAGCTAAAGAAGGTACAAACTGTATCCAGGAGTTTATTGATACAAAGTTTCACCTTTCGGTTAGTTCCTACTGTAGCAGGCCTTGGGCAGAATGAGCTGAAATTAATAACTATTAGTTGTCTGCTAGTTCTGGTGCATAAAATAAACATAATGTAAATTTTGGGCTGATTAATTGAAGAGTACTGCTGTCCTTCCTCTGAAGGTAGTTTATAGCTCAAACATCTTTAAAGGCACATTGCACAGAATATATCAATGTAAAAATAGTTTCATGGCAAGTTGTTACAGCATGAAGTATGGCAATAATGTTAATTTTAAACTGAGCAGTATATGAAAAGCAATATGATTTGTTGTTTATCATTTTAGCTAGAACATGTGGTTCTAATTTACGCGGACCAAGCGGGATTATTACATCACCAAATTATCCAGTTCAGTATGAAGACAATGCACACTGTGTGTGGGTCATCACAACAACTGATCCAGAAAAGGTAGGCTTTTTCTCTTTGACCCAAATCAAACCACAGAATTTTTGATTTGTCTTAGAATTATTTCAAACCTCTTTGATTGAACACGTGAGCACATGCAAATGTGTGTGTTTATTTAAACACAAAAATTACCACAGATGTTAAAATATATTGGGCAGTAGAAAAAACCATAAATTAGTAATGTCTAATTAGAGTAATAGGTCTCAGTTAAAGTTTCCAAATTATAAATACATTTTCAAACGAAATACATAAAAAAAGTATATTAAAAATTGCACATTGCTAAATGAGTTGCTAGTGGATTTTTCAAGATGTATCTTGATACTCAGTCATTGTTTAATCTTAGCATAAAACCCAGATGTACATATAAGTACTTTTCTAATCTTGTGTAGGTGTTTCACTACCTACATAACTTCTCTCTTTAATCCACAATGTTTTGATCAAGATTGTAAATACATAACTATGAATAGCTATGCATAAAGTAGTAGGCACGATTAAGTATTCTAATTGCACTGAGATGCTTTTTTACTTACGTTTCTGTAAAATCAATTTACTTCCCCAGTAAAGGACAGAGACCCCCTACCTGAAGGAAAAAAAAAAGAAATTAAGTCTTTCACTTGTATTTGACTTTCTGTAGCAAAATGCTGAATAAATTAGTTACAATAACTTGAAGAATGTACAATCCATATGTACTTTCATAGTTATAAAACGTGTATTTCCTGTGCAAGTTCTTGGAAGACTGTATTCTTAAATTTTTTGATGTAGTTAAAGGAAAAATGGTTAGAGTCATAGAATGGTTTGGGTTCGAAGGGACCTTAAAGATAATCTAGTCCCTTGGGGAGGGACACCACCTACTACATCAGGTTGCTGTCCAGCCTGGCTGGTTTAACTTCATCTCACTATAAATTAATGCCAGATCATTTTGCTGCATGGTTTTATAGCATATTGTGGAGATGTAAATACTGCTTCTTTGCAAAATGGATTAAGTTAATTTTGTCTTAAATGTATATATTCAGGAAAACCAGCCAAAAGTACAAAACTACTGCATGTTTCTGTAGTGGGACTTCTCTGAAGAGTAAGGGGTTTTTTCAGTTCCAAACTGAACTGTTATATTTTATTTAATATCGCTATTAGAAGTTACTACTTGTCACTGAATGACCTTTGACTTCAGAGTCATTAAATTTTATGGAAAAATACTAAATCAGTTTGAATTTTTAAATATGAACAAGCTTTCAAAATGTAAAAAAAGTCTGAAAAATGCATCTACTCAAATTTATATTCAGTAATGTTCAGTAGTCTCGATTATGCAAAATATGGTGTAGTTTTATAAGAGAAAATATAAGTGCATCAAAAGAAAATAAGTTAAATTATTGCTAATAGAAGAGAGTCTTGGCATTTTAATGGTTTCTTTATTCAAAACAGTTCCGTTATTTTTCATTTTTATTTTTTCCCTTGACTTTTCAAGAATTTTAATTAGGCATTGTTTTTCATATTTATAATAAAATGAAGACAGCAATCTCCTTGCTGATTGCATGAAAGTTCAACCATAATACAAAAACTGCTACTGACTGTGCAGTGTATTATTAAAATGTAGTGAGTGTGTTTTTATGGAGGCTTAGGCTGGTGGAAAACGCTAAACCTTCATCTGCTACAATGACACACAAGTTTTTTTCATACTATGCAATATATCTCTCTGTGCAATATATCTCAGTGGTTTTAGAATTTTAGTGGTGCAGAGCTTAATGAGGTTGTTGTGGATTAAGTTATTACTTTGTTCACTGGGCTCAAAAAAGCACTCTTAAGTTGTATTCTGTGGGCAGGTTAATAGTTCATCAGTCACAAGAATACACTGAAGGAATTGCATACCCAGACAGATCAATTCTTTGTTATGTTCAAAATGAAGAGGTATGAGTGCAAGGCTTGGAATTCTCACCCAGAAAAAAACATAAAACACTATTACGTCTAGGTAGGTGGACGGTAAACAGATACTCTAACAGTCATACTGATAATCACGGTGTAAGAAAAAGAGGTGGGGCTTTAAGCCTTTCAGTTCTGGACAGGGCAGGTGATAGAGAATGGATTGGTTTTTTTATTAATCTTGGGTTTGCTAACAATGCAACAAAGAAAGATTATTTTCTTCATGTATCTTGGAAAGATGAATATTTGCTTTAGGACCATGATGATTATGAATGTAAGGTCTTAAATCCAAACATGTTTAAGGATTGCAGTATGTTTAAGTTGCTTTTACATAAAGTCTACATCATCTGTATCAGTACATGTCAATACAGATCTGGTATTGGGACTTTTATCTCCAAATAACTGGTTTCACATTTAACACATACACTTTTAGATAATAAAAGTTATGAAGGAAAATGCTTTTACTTTACAGACTGACTGAAATGGAACTTTTTTCCTGTTTCTCTCCAAAGAAGAGTATCTCACCGGTATTTTGAAACCTGTGAACTTTAAAAAAAAAAGCAATTGCGAAAATAATTTTCAGATTTCCAAAGTAATGAATTGATTTTAAGATATCCTGAAAGTTTTGCAGATTTTCACCCTTGACTTTTGTTGGTGTTGTGAATGACAGAATTTTTTGAAAATTGAACTGTGTATTGAAGGCTTGATTTTAAGATTAGACGAAGGAGCCTACTCTTTTGCTTGTCACATTTGAAAATATTTATCAGAATGCTTAGAGTCTGTGTTTGATTTGCTTTTCCAAGAAGGTAGACAGTTCATGACATGTTGTTAGTGTTTATCTTAACTTAGTTTTGACTTACTCCAGCAGTGAATTTATGCCCTTTTATCAGGTTATTTTACACGTAGCATTTTACAGGGTAAGACAGTTTCCTCTTAACATAACAGTGCAGTTTAAAAAAGATAGCCTAGTTAAAAGGGTGTTGTGGCACAAATAATTGTCCATAATGTGTGGAATATTTTTAAAGAATAAACTTTAAGAAACATAACATTTTCCAGAATTTGCATTCTGGCTCTGGTGGAGGAAGTCTTTTAATGCCAGTTCAAAATGAAAATGGATCTCAACTTTCTGTGGGGACGATAGCACAGTTCCAGTTTCTAACCAGCCACATCAAGATCATTGTTAGTTAAATGTTTTTCTAATGTTTATTTCCCTGTTTCTGAGCAACACAAAAATCTGAGTTAAGCTTCTGTTCAAAGGTATTTCTGTTCTTCTTCCCTTAACATTTATTGTTTCCTCTGGGTCCCACTATTTAGGCTTCTGGTGAGCATCCTACTGAGTCATTTATTAGACTTTAAGTACTTGCAAATACAACTTTATGGTGCTCTTCTGGCCCTCTGTCAAGTACCTGCTGTAATTCTTGGTAACTCTACCTTGGCTTAGTTGTTCTGTTATTCAGTTTCTCAACTTTTTAGAAGCAGTTAAGTTTGGACTGTTCTTCCAAGGTCTGTTGTCTTTTTCTTGCTGTGAGTATAATCTTTTCAGTATGTTCTAACGATGCCTCTCTCCCTTGCTGTTTCAATTCATTTTCCAGGCTGTGTTTTTTTTCATAAGACTTACTGCCTTGGATTTCCTGCTGCTTTCAGTATGTTATGGTATCATTGCTACATGCAAGGGCTTGAATTTTCAGCTCCAGTGTCTATAGGAGGGCAAGATTTGATGTTATTTCAGCAATGATTCCTAGTTTTGCACAATATTTTCCTGACTGATTTCAGATTATGCTATAATAGATCTGCCATGGGCTGCAATAGTTCTAAGTTAAATGACCTGGTAAATAAAGACTGTGTCCAAATTAGTTTGTTGGTCTGTTTTGTTGTTTTTTTTTTTCTTTTTTTTCTTCTTAAGAATGTACTTTCTCCACAATACAAAGCATAGATATTAAGTATCTGTTTGGCCTAACAACTTTCTTCTTTGCAAAAAAGCCTACTCACTGCAGTGGCCTTAATTGAAGACTCTGGAATTAATTTGTGGGAGGGCAGAAAATGTCACATACAGTTGTATAGGGCTGAGCCTTCAGGTTTTTGTATAAAGTTGGGTATACCTTAATGAGTTGTTATTGGTATTTCTGATTTGCTGCCTTTCAAAGCACATAGAAGAGGAACTTCAGAAGAACATTCTTAGGAAAACTATCCTCAGTTCACAGCTAGGGAATCTGCATACTGTAAAGGTTGATTTTGGCATAATTTGGTTTAGGATAATTAATTCTTGCAGTATGCTCTAAAAGAGCAGTCATACTAAGTAGCATAGGATAATTAGAAGGATTTTTTGAATGTCTTCCATGCAAGTAACTTAGGCTTATATAATAATTTGAAATGGATTAAGAACCTTTGTTTCAATAGGCAAGTTTGTTCCAGTTAGGTGGCATTATTCTGTGACATTGTCTAATATTAGTCTTTTTTAGGAAGTGTGTCTATAAATAGCCTGTTTCTTCAAAACTTCATTACAGATGGGGCTTCTCTGCCTCTGAGTGGGTGCTACAAGTAATAGGATATTTGTCAGCATATCTGACAACTACAGCACCTGCAATCTAATACTATATTTGGGGAAAAAAGCTTTTGCTGAACACCATATATCTCATTCCAACAGAGGTTACCAGAGCGCTGCCACAGTATTGATTTTGTTCTGTTTTACTTGTCCTCTCTTTATGTACCAGAGAGTTTTGGGTTGCAGAGATCTTGATCATTAAAAATATGTGGATCTAAGAACTATCACTGAACTTCTATGTATTCTTGGCATTCTAAGGTCATGCTAGTAATTTACTCAATTACAGTTTTTAATGGCTCAAATAGATTTCATAGAGTGAAGGAGAAGGTCATTGTGAATTTGCAGTTGATTCATTTGTACATCCCATGCCATCTAGATCATGCAGATATACTGAAAACTCCCTGAAAGAATGACACCCTGTGGTGTGTTGAAAATGGAAGCACATTTTTGTATGCTATCTATCCTTCACACAGTGCTAAAACTGATTTTTGTGCCATATGTAATTGTGCATATTTAAATTAAAACGTCTTTATTTTTCATCTGCTGGAACAGCATCTTTAATTTTAGGGGGTGTCATGGGTTCAGCAGTAGCAGTGATTTTTTCTCCTTCTTAGTGGCTGGTGCAGCACTGTGTTTCTAACTTTCA
>WYDI02021742.1:0-14609 GCA_009867235.2 Psittacus erithacus | reverse complement strand
GAGGACACCAGAACTGCACACAATACTCCAAATGAGGTCTCACGAGAGCAGAGTAGAGGGGCAGGATCACCTCCTTCAACCTGCTGGTCATGCTTCTTTTGATGCAGCCAAGGATACGGTTGGCTTTCTGGGCTGCGAGCGCACACTGCCAGCTCATGTTCATTTTCATTTCTTATTCTTTTACTGATGCTCCTAGAAAGGGTTGCGGAAACGAAGACCAAAGTGCATAGTATGCAATGCATTTGTAGCATGGTGTGAACTATTGAGTAGTTAATTCAGCTTTCTTTAGTAGTTGAGAAAAATCCCAAGTTTACAATGAAATGTGTGTTTCTCTGATGAATACAAGCACTCGGGTGTCTGTTTTCAGGAGAGCTCATTAGTGGAACTGTTGCTCAAAGTGAACAGCCAGTAACCTGAAAATCAAATTATGCCATCAGGACTCCAGATCTCTAAAGTTTTTGAAAACAGACTTCAGTGCCTTAAGACCAGTGCCATATTAACATATGTACCCCATTATATATGTATATATTTCAACAATTATGTTGGACTTCTGGTTGGTTTTCTCTACTGTGATAAAAAAGGCTTAAGAAATATATGATTATTGAAGAATATGGTTGATTAAATGCCTCCTCTGGCTGATAATTTCGTTATTTACTTGTGAACATATACTGTGAATTTCATAAAGTTGCCTCTGTTTAGATTGCCTTGTGTATGTGCATAGATTATTGTAAAGTGAGTTAAGTACAGAAAGAAATTTTCATACGGTAGAGAAAACTGGACAGGGTGGCAACTATGTGAGAATACTGATTAATGTTAACCTAGAGTTTGCAAGGGTCATGGAACAAACTGCCATGACTACTGTGGAAAAAATACCTTGAATGTGGTCTACTCAGAGTGGTGCAAATAAGTTTATAAAATAAACTATAAATGTCATGGTATGGCAGAGAAGATACTTCTTGCTGCCAAAATAAATTTGTAGACAGTATGCTTCTTGAGCTGAAGCACTGTCTTTCAAAATGTGTTACTTGAAAATTTACATGCTGTTCTGAAAAACATTAGTGCAATGAACTCTTGTCCATAGGAAGCAAAAATTAGGTCTGTTTATATAAGTGTAATAATTTCAGAGTACAAGATATCTTAATAAAGGCACTGGCAGATATGAGTCAGTCTGAATTTGGTTACCTTGCAAGAATTTTCATTAAAAGAAAAAAAAGGCCTTTGGAACAGTGATACGGTTTTTGGACACATTCATATGGTAGTACTACTGGCTTGTTATAGTGATGAGTGTTAATGTCTATTAACCCAAACCTGGTATCCTAAAAATATTACAAAATTTTATACTCTCTGGTTACCATTAACAAATAATGAATTTGCTATGCTATTGTTGCTTTATTTTTAGTTTTGCTTTTTTGTTTGTAACTTACTGGTAAATGGTTTTTTGACTTATGAGTACTCTGTTTCTATAGTCTCAGTGCATTTTGTTGCTCTGGCAAAGGTGATGATTAATATTAGTTTCCTTTGCATAATTTCATAGAATGTATTAAAAGGCACAGAGGAATTTTCTTTTTCTCCAACACATACAAAAAAATAAGCTCTGCTACTTTAGTTTTTTAATATACCTCTTTACCTGTCAGATCCTCACTCCAATTATTGTACTTTGGCATGAAATTTGCTTCTGCACATTGCACAGGTCTGTGCTGTGAAGGAAACATTAGACCTCTCTCTGTTCTTCAGCAGTGTTTTCATGTTCTACTATCTCAAAGGCAGCGAGACAGTAAGAGGTCTGCAACTTTTGAGGCTTTAAATGTTATCAGAAAAATACTTTGACGTTCATGGAGAGACTGTGGACAGACAGACTTGAACTTGGTGGTTTTGCTTTGTGATTTGTACCTTTAAAAAATAAATTATGTTGCTCAAAATTATGTATGCCCATTTATTGTGAAGAGCCTGCATTTTTTTGTAAGCAGATCTTCTCTCAGGTCAGAATTGAGACTGAAACCTAATGGTTATTTCAAATGCCACGTTAGAGTAGCTGCTAACATTTATTTTAAACACAGACTACAGTTACTGCTAACATTTACTTTAAAGCTTGTAAATAGTTTGGGAGACATTGACATGCTTTTTAAGAGAAAAGGCAGTCGCTGAATGCTCTTGATGGGAATGAATTACATTTACCTCTTATCTCACTTCTTGCTTGCTTAACTTCAAATAGATGCAATGATAAATGAAATACTTTTAAAGGCAAATACTTTCTTGTGTACTAAAGAGAAAGCAGTGCTTATACATCTCTATTAAATGATTTTCATAGCAGTTGTGAAGTACATACAGGGATATTTGATACTTGAGACGTCTGTAATTAGTAAAACTAGTAAAGGTGTTACATGTCTGTTTATGTTGATTTATTGCCTTACAACCTTACAGCCAGGCAATGTATTGCCTTCACACCCCTCACTGCCACCCCTCCACCCCCCCAGATTTAGTGCAGATACATTTGTTAGTGGCTTTGATCACTTTACCACAAGGTGAAATAAGAGTAACTCCTGATTTGTGAAAATGTCACATGCACTAATAAAGTAACAGATATTTCTTCTCTGGATGGCTTGAGGCATGTGATGCCAGGAATAAAAGCCTTAGAATTCGTGGAAATTGATGAAATTATTCTTCAGCCAGATAGCAGATGTTTGTGGTTGTGTTGCTGTTTATCTTAAATTCTCTTCTTGAAGTTTCTTAGATGTAATTGAACAGATAAATAGACATGCTGATATATTACCTAACATACAGGTGTGTTGTTTGTTTTTTTTTTTTTTGGGGGAGGGGAATGTTTTTTTGTTTATTTGTTCTACAGGAAGCATAAGGGTGCTTGTTTTTAAGTATAGCTGCCTGGAAAGAGTCAGGCAATTGCAGTCTTTTTAGGAGTTACAAGTTTTTATTCAACAAGAGATGTGGGGGTGGGAGAATGCGGAGAGGGAGATCCAGCGTATGAATCAGATTACTGATGTACTTTGGCATATAGTGCTTTTTATTCATAGTTTGTCTTATTGTAAAGGTCATGTTGGAGATGATTTTACATACAGTGTATGACAACATCTCTAATCCTGTATATTGTCAATACCATATTTCTCAAAAGACATCCAAGGTTATTTTTTTCCTTGACATGATCACAGTTTGGACTTCTATGCTATGTTTGCATGGAAACCCACCTGTGTCTGCAGTTATAAGACACTGCTTCCTGGTGAATTCCTGTGATGTAATTTTGTTATGATAAATTGCTGTTGTGTTTAATGGTTGAAGTGTTCCCAGAGTATAGCTGTAAGTCAGTCTGTGGTGTGCTTAGTTTTCTTTAAGATGCTTTAGAAAGTTAAGTTCTTTATCAGTAAGTCTTCTGACTCCTGTTTGGGAGCTGTTATTATTTGGTCTGTCATGTGATAGGCAATTTCATGACAGTGTGAGAAAGAAGGAATACTACCTAATGCAGGCTAGGTTTGTTCTAATAATTTTTCATATTTACTTTGCTGCCAGTAAGAAAAAAAGAGATTGCTTGCTGTACTTCTATTAGCATGCTGTAAGATAATGCCAATTCTTTAGAGGCTGCTTTTCCTGATAAGGTTATGCAAAGGCTACTGGCTGCATAGAATGATTGTCAGGCTTTTCATGAGAAGATGACAGTAAAAGCATATTTCACCAATATGAGTTGCTGTGTATTGACTATGCATCAAATACTGGTATTGATTTTAAAATTGGTCTTTTAACTGAAGAAGGATTTGAAATTTAAGATTCCATATCTGAGTAGCCTCCTTCCTCTTTGTGTCTAGCCAATGCTGCAAACTGCTGACACCTGTCTTCTGATGCTGCTGAAGTTTGACTAGACAAGTGTCATGAAGAAAGGTCTTATAATTCCTTTTAGTTCTGAAATTATCAGTTCAAGTAGATTGAAGATTTGGGCTTTTGGATGTATTTTCTCTCGCCTACTCTATAATGGTTCTGACTTTAAAATATTAGGTTTCAGATTTCATTTGGTTTAGATTTTCTTCTAATGTTAGTCTGAGGTTTTACAGAGGAAGCATTGCTGTATTAAAAAGCAATTGTAATTTTTTTCCTGTTGAGTTGTGATTAAAAAAAAAAAAACAACATGCAAAACTCCAAGAATCCAAAACCACATACACACAAATCTAGCTTTTTTTAATTAGTGGGTGGCTGTCTTGTATTCAGCTGTAACCTTCCATGGCTAACTTAGTTTCCTCAATTACTTAGGTCCTGAATTAGATTAAAACAGTAGCTGTGATTGAAACAGTTTTCAGAATGTGTTGTAGTGCCTAAGCCTGGTAGCTGAATGGACCTGACCTGGAACTGGAAACAGGTCAGGAAGCTGAAAAACTGATTATTTGCTCTAGGTAGATTTCACACTGAATTACATTACGAACAATGTTCTGTGACCTGTTCTCTGTTGCAGATTTATTTATTTTTTTTTCTGGGTATGACATATTGCAAATAAAGTTCAAATGAAAGTTATCTAAGGCAGAACTTTGTTGTCAGCAAAGCCTGTGCTCCAAGACTCTTTTCAGAGAAGTACTCTCAAATCCAGACAGTGCTTAAAAAGCACACATACCCCTAAAGACAACTCTCAGGCATTGAAAACTGATTGATTGCAAATATTCGATTAGTTAAGGAGCAGCATTGTAGAGGCTCAAATTGCTTGAGTGTACTGCTAGTTTTGCAAAGCTTGTGATGTTAGCCCTGCAGGTGCATCCAGTTTTATCTGAATCTAGCTGTCTAAAAAAAAAAAACAAAAAAAAAAACAAATTAAAAGAAAAAAAGACTGTGTAGTTAGGTACATAGTCAGCTGATGCATAGAATTATGTATAAGTATTATTTACAATAATATTAATTCTTCTTCATACTTTCCCATCTTGAAGGTCTTTCTCAAAGACTCTTTGAATGTAGCTTGTTCTTATTGTGAAAGCAAAAATCCTGTGTAGCACAGGCAACGCATTCAGCTCATGCTATAAGCTTTGGAAGGGGGTGTCCATTATGCTTGACTTCGGTGAACTGTTATAAGCATATTAGAAATACGATTCTAGTTTAAACGTGTGCACGCTTGAACTCAAATGACGTGAAACCTGTTGATACTCCTGCTTTTAAATGAGGCAGTTATCGTGGATCTGCCGAATTGGGTTCCTGCTCGCAGCAGAGTGCCTCTGTTCAGCACCACGGACAGCACCTGGACTCTGGGCGGCCACGCTCCTTCCCGCAGGGGCTGTGCTCGACTCTGGAAACATGTTTTGGAAAACACACATAGGTCCTGTTTAGTATATGAATTTAAGTTAATTATTTTGAGTTTTTCTTCCTTGAGTTTTGTACTATTTTCAGTAAAAAGAGAAAAGGTAAGATTTTGTATTGGGGAATGGAATTTGACATTGTAACCTTACTTTTAATGGCAGTGCAAATATTGTCTGTTTCATGTCCTAGAGTGGGATGGCTTATCTTTAATAAGAAGATAGGGGATAGTTCTTAGCCTACTTTCAAATATTAATAGATCTCTCGACTCTGCTCCTAAGTTTTGAATACACAGCTGTCATGCCCTTCATTTCCCCATCAGGACATCTTAAATTGTGGCAGCAGTGACACTATGCAGGCAATGGAAGCATTTCCTTGTTTACAGTGTTTTTTAACTGTATCCATATTGTGGCATGAAACTTTTAAGTCATTAGCATGAAGTCTATATCTTCATTTATCTCACTTTTTAACCATATTTTTCCCGCTACCTAGTAAAGGATTATGTGAATGCTGGAAGGATGGGACTATTTTAGCAGCAGTAATAAGAAAACAATCTTTTGGACCAAGTAGATTAATTGTCTGGCTCCATGGACATGTGGTCCAAAAATCCACATTTTTAGGTACTTGCTGGATATATTTGAGATTACATCTATATGTTGCAGCAGTGTCATGCTCAAGCAGTTGAAAGCAGTAATGGTAATATCTCATATTACCACATATGAGATAATAAGACAAATCTAATAAGATTTATTAGATTGTCTTATTAGAGAGATTTGTTGTCTAGTGGCAGCCCAGTGAAAAAAAAACAACAAACCTCACATGTGCTGTCTACCATCATTCTTCTTAAAAAAAAAAAAAGCAACCCAACCAACCAAACAAAAAAACCCCAACCAAAAAGCCACCTCTTGCAGATGCTTAAAAAGAGACTTTTACGTTTCAATATTTCTGAGTTTTAACTATTTCAAATACCTTAATTCCATTTACTTAAAAGGATCCCTTTTTTTATCTTTTAGAGAAAAATCAAATTCTTGGTAACATTCCCAATCATTTGACTTGTGTAGTTGTAGGCAAGACTAAAACAGTGCAAATAGTTAATTGGTCAAGCCTTGTGAAAATAATGCATCTTGTTGGTGAAATGTATTCTGTTGATGTATTTGCCTTTTTGTGAAGTAGAACAGAACCATGCAATGCTGGTGAGTAGGGACCAAGATATCCGAGTATGCTATATCACATGGTAGATATAGATAGAGAGGACTGTGTTAAGGTCCAAAAATGAGTCTGATAACTGCAAAGACTGTGTGCCTGGAAGGGCACGATATTTGTAATGCTGGGTGAGAGATTTAAAGATGGTGGAGCTGCATGAGTGTTGTGAAAGAGCTGTGAAAGCTTTACTGCTCTCTCTTAGTTTTCTAAGCACCTCCAGCCTTTTGCTCTGAATACAAGAGATGAGACCCAGGTGGGGTGTGTATTGGCTTTCCCAAATCCTGTGTCAGGGCTTTATCACTGTTACAAATAGGCAGCAATAAGAAGGCCTGTTAAAATCTTCTAATGCTGCTGTTGTCTACTACAGCAACGAAAGGAGGTCACTGAATGCATAGGGGTAGTTCTGCTGTGAGCTCAAACTTAGCTGCATGCATTTCCTGAAATGTGTTTCAAGTCTCATTAGTGAGGAGTCCTCACTGTAAGCCAAGCTCTGCAGGTAGTCTTGTTTGGCCCTCCTGAGCTCCAGTGAAGGCATGGAATTATTGCTGGTTCCCTGATAGTCCTCTTTATAGAATCTGTGGTCAATCATTTAATTCATGAAAATAATTTTTTTTAATGGTAGTTTTTCTGCTGTATTTTTTCTTCCTCCCTCTATAATCTATAATGCTATTCCTTGATTCATTATAACAAGGACTGATTTTGATGGACACCTCACAGCGCCCTGATTTGGTTCTAATTCCAGATGTATTTTTCTGTGCTTTCATTTTCCTCATCTGAAATTATTGGTACTGCTTCTTCCGCTTTCATAGAACATTCTAAAATCCCCCAGTGAAGTCCATTTTCTAAGGCATATGGATGCATTGTGTTGTTCCTTGTATTTGGATCCTGTAGGTAAAAAGTTTCCATGGAAACATTAGACAATTCAGATTTTGCATTTCCCATGTAATCATGAAAGTTCTGTGCATACGGTGCTGCTTGGCTTAACTTACTTCCCATCTGAAGGCTCCCTATTTTTTTCCATTTTCAGCTTTGTTTAAAATACAAATGTTAATCGCTTATCTATTGTATATTGAGTGTGGTTGAGAGTCTAGACTACTGGTGTCATTGTTCATTTAAAATTTCTGAATATTAACGCATCAGAACTAAAATCATAAATTAGGAGATGTTGGAAGAATAATAATAGAATTTGATGCAGAACTGCTAAATCTTTTGCAACGTATTGGTTAGTATTTGTGACCTCCAGGGTGTAATTTTGCATTCATGAAATTTTTGGTACCTTTTTGATTGTGTGTTTAAGGATTTTCTTTAGTAATACAGTATGTATTCTGTATTATTTATATGACCATACATCATATTACTGGTCTTCTGTGTATTTAGCAGATAGGTGGAAGTGCAATTTACCTTTGTTCCGCAAATTATTTAAAGATTCTGATATTCCAGTCAGTCTCACAGTGTTCATTTCTGATAAATTAAAATTTAGTAGACTGGTCATTACAGTGCTGCCAATACCAAATGCACAAGGAGGAAAAGAGAATCACTGTATGAAAAATGGTGGACTCAAAGATTGTCATTCTGGATTGTCTGCTTCAAAACTTTTCTAACTAAAACCACAAGTCAAACCATTGAGAACGGGTTTTTTGTTTATTTTCACAGATTGTGTTATCGAGCTTTTTTCTGCAATCATAATTGCAAGACAGTGTAATTATGATTTTAAGAGAAATTTGGCATTGCATTCCTTACTTTCAGAGATTTCTTAATATAGAATTTTCTGTTCTTCTGAATTGCAGCTGTCCAGGTGTTATAGGAGAAATATGACAATCAATTTTCTCTCTGAAGCTAATGCAACCTTTGTTATCAAATAATTAAGCTCAAATAAATAATTATGGTATAACTGGGAATAGTTACTCTGCTGTTGCTATCTGCAGTACAGTTCACAATGCTGCCATGCACAAGTGACAGACCTGTATTATAAAACTTTAAAGTATCACTTTATTGTCCATTCTGGAAAAAATGGTTAACCTACAGCATTTTGCTGAACTCATTTTTTTTCTGAATTAAGAAAAGAAATAAGAGGAAAATTAAACATCGAATGATTAGATTGTTGATTCATATAATGTTTTTCGGTAAAATGATTACCTCAAGTAGTATATGTATCTGTATATGGTATCTTAAAGTGCAGATTAGTCAAGGTTACACATGTATGACTAAAGTTTAATGAAATCTTTTATCTTCAACATGACATCTTTTTTTATTCTTGGTTGTTTTTCCCTTAGCAGCCCGATGTTAAGACTTCATACTTTTTGATGTGCTCAAACATATTTTGTTTGCCATTCACTTTGTGGCAGAATAGCATTTGGCACTGGATAGAATCAGAAAAGTGAAATATTTAAGAAACAAATAAGAAATTCTCTATGTCTACTTAGTAGTGAAGTATTACTCTTTAAAATAAAAGCAAGCAAACCCTGCTGATGTTCTGGCTATTCTATGAAGTAATTAGTGAAAGTATACTTAGTTCTGAAATCAAACACTATGACTGCAGAATAGGTTTTATATATCCTTACATTGCGGATAATGAACACTTTGGTAACTCTGAAAATGATCATATAATATTATCTCATGGAAATGCAAGTGGATTATGTGATATAATAGGATCTTGGAGTTTTCAGGTCTGTAGGGCAAATGCCTATTTCCAATTTTATGCTACTTTAGTTTAATGAGAGAAAATCTAAACAGTATTTCTTTGGTTTTACTCTGCCGGAATTGCTGCAGTCAAAGATGTTTTATGTTGAACTACCATTTCAGATGTTGTTTATTGAAGAAGATTCACCTATCATCTTTCCCATGATGAAGAAGAAAATAAAAAGCAAACTGTTATGGTGATTTGGCTCTCTTTTTTTCTTTTATTATTTACTTTCCTTGTGGTCTGTGTGCTGGAGGCTTCTCTTGTTGTTAATTGTACTGCCTTTTATTATCTAGATTGGCTGCTATGTTGATTGCTTGAGTAATTAGGGTTTTTTTAAATGAAGGGGTTAAAAAAAAAACCAAACCCAACTTTAAAATGGTCATTTATTAAAAAAAGAACAAGGAAAAAGATGCAACTTAGTATCTACAGCAGACTAACTCCCTGACAACTTGTTTTCTCTCTGAAGGAGGTTACAATTAACTACAATCTGTGAGGAAAAAGTAAATATTCCATTTGCCTGCAGGGGAGTTACAGTGCAAAGCTTTCTCTGTTCTTCCTGTGGTCCTACTAATTTTTCCTCCTTCCTAATTTCTGGTTAGGAATATTGAAAGCTGGAATAATTTATGGAAGAAAGTGTCGTGGAGAACAGAGAGCAAATAGAAATTTTTGAGGCTTTCTAGCTCTGCCTACCTACTCTGGCACATTTCAAGGACTTCTCAAATTTTGAAAGTGTTCACAACCTTCCAGTTTGGGGTCTGTGCTTTAAGATTCTGCTTATAGTCCCTAAGGTGATAACCTGGCTCTGGATGAGGGGTGAGGGGGAAGGTGACATTGCTGCAAGTCTTTCCTGATGAGAGACCCATTGATTCAGGGTCTACACTAGAACGTCCTAGCCACAAAACAACACCTTCAGCTTTTAAGTGCTGAAATTCACCATCTGTCTCATAATAGGAGAGCTTAATCTAGAAAGAGATTGTGCCATGGAACAGGTTTAGCACCCTTATTTTGCCAAAGCTGATCTAAAAGCAGCAGAGGAGGTTTGTGCTCTGTAGAAGAGATGAGTATTTTAATAAACATTTATCTTTTAGGTGGTGCTTCTGGGCATTTCAACCATTTTACTAGGGAGAAATGTAAGAAGAATATGTAAGTGCAAATCTCATCAGGAAAAAATTGTGAGCATTCAGTTGACTGTATTGGTAAAAGGTATGGTAATAAAAAATATGATAATATACATTAAAAGGTATATAAATGCCTAATTTTGAACGTCATTCTTTTGCAAAACAGCAAAACACTTTCGCTGATTTTCTAAGAGAACTGATCTCACTGTGTGCTAAATGCTTCAATGAGATACTAGATATTTTCAAATGAGGACATTCAAGAAATTCCTCAGCCATCAAGCATCCCTTTCCTTACTAGATTCAAGTCCTAGTTGATATTTCAACTGAATAAATCTTAGCTGAAGGTAGGCTGAGGTCCTGTTTCTGACCAGAAAGGTGTTTGGATATGAAACACAAGTCTGCATACTACTTCTGTTCTGTACATACTGAGTCTCACGTTTCCTAGGTTTCTCTCTAAAGTTAGAAACGTGTGTTGTGGTTTTATTAGTTTGGTTTGGTTTCTTTGCTTGTTTGTTTGTTTTCTCCCTGATGGACTTTGGCTGGTTTACATCACTGGTATCTGTTTTTTATCTCATGCGCCCGATCTGATTAGTAAGTACTGTATTTAGGAGCTGCTTTGCCAAAATTTGGTAAAATTAGTTCTGTAAAAAACATAAGGTCTATTCTATTCCAGGAGTATCTTTATATGGCATATGGAATGTTTGTCTGTTTCAGCAATTTGTAGGGACTAGTCTTTATGGCTATCCAAATGGATTTTCTTTTTATGCCTTGTGCAGCTACCTACTACTGATAAAACTTCTTTCAAACTGTAACAAATTGAGGCTGTTGGAGATAGAATAAAAGCACCTCCAAGGTAATCATTGGTCTGTATGAACATTGTTTACTTGTGAGTGACAGAGAAACAAGTTTTGAAAAATCTGAAACTTGTAAGAAGTATTGTCCTGCTTTACTGCTTTCTGATGTAAAAAGATTGGGTTTTTAAAGCAGCATGGGGGAAGGATGGCTGCTTTAGGGTAAAGGACATTTCATTTTAAGTACAAAGCAACAAGGAACTTTCAGCGGGTGTCCTCACAAAGTCAGTTGCATTTGGTATAATATTAGGGTCACCAAAAAATACTTTATAAAACATTGTCCTTCACTTCCGCACTTGAAAATATTACATCTGAATAGCAATTATTTATCATGCATGTAAAACTGTGGATATAAAAACAGCAGAGCGTGTCACTATGAAAATCAATTGTAAACACTTTGTGCACCAAGTAGATGCTCCATAAAATTCATCTAACACAAAATAGATGCAGGGACCATAAAGAAGTGTGCAGGAGAAATACCAGTTGTAAATTTGTGGGTTTTTTTCTGTGTAAGAGCAAAAGGTTTAAATGAAAAAGCTATCAAAAAATCCATGCTTTGGAGAGCTGAGCAGCTGGTAAGGTGTCCCCTGACAAAAGTGGCCATGCTGTTCATGTTAATATTATGAGTTTGTACAACTTTTATGGTTATTGAAGAGCAAGAGTCTGTAACCTGAAAATGCGAAATGGGTGAAGTATGTGTATGTGCCTTCAAGTCTCCAGAGTCTGACTTCTGTATGCAGAAGTCTCTGGCATAGGTCAGAGAATATAGCAATTCTCTAATACATTTAGAGATGTCCTGATGTCATGGGCATAGAATCATAGAATAGTCAGGGTTGGAAAGAACCTTAAGATCATCTGCACTTATTTCTGCAATTGCATTCAACCTTTAGAGAAGGCAAGGGGGTTGGGTGGTGTTTGTTTAAATACGAAACTTCAGCTTGAAGAAAGACTGAAATTATGCATAAAAGTAAAGCAGTAACTCATCAAATAATTAAGTATAGATTGAAAACTCCAGACAGAAAAGAAGGTCATGATCAAACTTTTAGAACATAAAATAATTATTTTTTGCTCATTCTCATTATTTGTTCTTCATGACTGCCTAAAGCCTGTAACTTTCTTCCTATTTGACTGTCATCAATTAAGCTTCACAATACCTAGTATGTTCTTAGTTTTCAGATTTGGAGTAGGAGATTCAGGAAGGAAAAAGTGCATATGCTAGTTGTGAAATATTACATAGCTGTTAAATGCGGAGTTGTATTACAGCATGCAGTGTTTGCAGAATTTTCAGTTAACACTAAGTACCACTAACAATGTCAGATGTCTTTTGACTGCACAACTTCAAATGAGAAACCTATGGACTTGAAATAAGGAGAGGTTGCTAAGGATTCTTGATCGTAGCGTTTGATGATCCAGTTGCTCACACTTTTCAGGAAGATAGTTTAAAATGTAGTGGTGGCAAAAGTGTATTTAACCTGAATGATTTCTCAAGAAATGTTTTATTTCACCTTGAGGCTCCCCAGAGTGCAACTTTTTATTGTTGTTTTCTAGAAATTACTAATGTGGATTTATGGGAAAGTTC
This sequence comes from Psittacus erithacus, assembly GCA_009867235.2. Lineage (NCBI taxonomy): Eukaryota > Metazoa > Chordata > Aves > Psittaciformes > Psittacidae > Psittacus > Psittacus erithacus. The sequence continues at coordinate 1,901 of WYDI02021742.1, read as the reverse complement.
TGCATATAATACAGGGAACCTCTAGAAAGGAAAAATATGTGTTTCAGCAGGGTACCTGCAAGAACAGAACTGCATGCTGGCATAAAACCATTTAGTAAAAAGCCCTTAAATTGCTTAACAGGATGGCTATAGTGGGTTGACAGTAATTTCTGTTGTAAAATTTCTTTTCTATGAAGCTTGCGCTTTCTGTAAGGACACCTGCTGACCAAGGCTCCTGCTCCTATGGCCCTGTTGAGCAGTGCCATAGACTGAGGGGAGAGGAACCTCTACATGGGTCCAAGTCCTGGCTTACAGCTGACATTTTTGAGTAGTCAGCTGTTCCACCTCAGACTCAGCCTTCTGCATGTTTTCTGGCACACACAGATGGTTTCCCACTGATAGGCACCTTTCTCCACTTTTTATTGGTTTCTGACATAAGTGGTCAGGTCAAGCTACTAATTGCTTCATTGCTGCATAGCCCCCAGCTAATCTCTTTGAATTTTCCCCATGTATCTGAAGCCAATTAGTGGTTGTTACCTGGGTTACTTTGACTGCCTGGCTTTTCACCACAAAGATGTTACAAGGACATAAAGTTGTATGACTTATTTTTTTTTATCTTTTCTGTGCACATCTAACCCATGGAACCAGGATAGCCTCACATTTGGAAAGGATTTGGGTCAGCGTCCTCCATGCCAATTATCTGTGTTATCAGTGAAAAACTGTCTTTGTTTTTCCAACTTGTCATCTAATTGGTGGGCAGGTATGTTTCAGACCTCATTTTATCTGAGCAGTGCCTTCAGATAAGCTTCACCCCATAACATGCATGCATACATACGTGTGTAGATGTATGTGTGTGCATGCGAACATGAGTGAATTGGCAATAACTATAATTAAATGTTGCTTAATACTTTACATTATGAAAGTGTTTTTGTTGCTAACAGTTTTGCTGAACTCTAACTGTTTGGCCCAAATGGTCTTTGCTATCTCTCAGCTGAAAAGATTCAGGTATAATGATACAGGTATGCCCCTGAATGAAGTTAGAGAAATTGCTTGGCTTGATTTTTTTAAGGTTTAAAATAGAAATATGCTTAGAGTTGCTAGTCTCTGCTTACCTTTTGTCAATCGCACTTGTTAGTTAAATCTGCTGTAAAAATCCTTCCCCCCTCCCAATTACTACAGTAAAAATTCCCCAGACCTAAAATTACTGCTTTTCCCTCTGGCAGTATTCATTTTGAAAAAGCATGCAGAATGCCTTGAAATTATATACCCTAAGATTGACTTGATTGTTTAATTTTTTAGTTTCATCATGCTGTGGCAAAAATTTTAATTTGAGAATGAATTATAACATTATTATTTCTCTTGTGCTCTGAAATTCCCTAAACATAGGGGAGGCGTTTAGAGAGTAAGCAGCTCAAGGTGTATTTTCTTTAGTTTTTTTTTTTCCTTTATGATATCTACAACTTCTGAGATTATATGTATTTTGGTTGTTCTGGCAAGCATTCATATTTAGTAGTTGTCCTTTCATAATAATTTAACATTGGAATAAGTTGTGTGTGTGACTTCTAAGGACTGGCAGCTGTTAAGATAGCACTGTTAAAATTATTGCATGAGCTACAAACTACTGAGTTATTTTTGTGCTATCCCTTTACTTTCTTACCATTTAATCACAGTAAGTCATGTACCAAAATTTTGTCTTTATTCACAAGTTTCTCTCTTCAGTGTTTGGTTTCATTTCGGTATGTTGGCTGTTCTGATAACACAGAGTCTCGTAGTGCTGCCAAGTCAGAATGGTGATATCTGCTGTGTAAAGTATAAATTACTGGCTGATAAGACAATACCCGTATGCATGTGTCCTGGGTTCAGCAGTAGCAGTCATTTTTCTCCTTCTTAGTAGCTGGTGCAGTGCTGTGTTTTTGACTTTC
>WYDI02021741.1:0-29881 GCA_009867235.2 Psittacus erithacus | reverse complement strand
TCAGAAAGTCCTTGGTCAGAGTAAACATTACTGAGCAGCAACTAAAAACATCAGTGTTATCAGCACTGTTCCCAGGCCGAAAGTCGAAACTACAGCACTGCACCAGCTACTAAGAAGGAAAAAAATGACTGCTACTGCTGAACCCAGAACATTCATAGCTTAGGTATTCTTAAAAATAGCCATAGCAGCTTCTTAAAGCCTAAAGAAAGATAGATTAAGATGTATTTGAGAATAAAGAAAACCAAACACTGCTCTGTAAACGTATAGCTGTAAGGAAATCAAGAGCAGACAACTGGGGAAAGGAGGGCTAGATCTCACTCATCAGGGAGGGAGGTGTCAACGATACTCAGGGTCATCTGGCACCCAGGTGGTTTGGCACCAACTGGTTTGGCACCAGCTGGTTTGGCACCCAGTTTTCTGTCCACATCATGCATGTTCATTGTTCAGCCAGTGACTCTTGTGCCTTGAAATCCCACAGTTTGATATTGGTTGCATCTCGAACATTTCATTAGTGCTACTGGACAGAACATCTTTCCTGGAGTCTTTTAAAGCTGAGTGAAAAAGCTAAAAAAGATGGCACTTTAGTGTTTTCTTTGGAAAAAGTGTTTACATTTCTGGATTTCTTGAAAAGAGATTTAATAATATGAAACAAGTTTCCAGAAAAATGTGAGTTCTAAAGGAGAAGAGCATTTGAGGTGAGGGAAAACCTGTAGAAGAGCATGTCTGAGTCTTGGGATTTGATGATGGCTTTCAGTTGATTGCTATACTGGGCTTGTTGTAGGAACAAATACAAGATCAGTCTGTGTCAATAAAACTATATCCAGCTACTGTCCTAGATAGAAGTGCTGCACTCAGTCCAGTCAGTGCCTATCTACTATTTCACAGGACAAAATTCAGAGAGGAAAGAACTGGAAGTAGTTGAACCGAGAGCATTCAAGTGGCTGTTTTACTGTCAGATACAGTAGCTGAGCAGTCCTAAAACAAGAGGAAGAAGTCTGCCATTGTCTCCCTTCCCTGCAGCATGACGTTGTGCAACAGCAGCACAGACTGCTACTTCATGTGCTCTGGCTAAACCTAAAGACTCTTGTGAGGTATCTTGTGCATCTGTGAATGCTGAAAGATGAGGGATCATTTTGCATATTTTTCTGTAACAAGAAAACTGGTGGATGCAGACACACAATTCCACCTGCAGATATGACTGCCTGAGATGTCCTGCCCATCTGCAGGGGAAGGGGATGAGTGCTAGTAGTGGTGTGTGAAGTTTGAGGGCTTTTTCTTTGTGTGTCACCAAAGCAAGGAAGGCAAAAGAGGTGCTCCAACAATGCAGTAGCACAAAGGACGGTTTATAAATAGTGCCACAAGTTCAGTCAAGCTCCTACTGTCTTATTTTGGGCTTTAACTGTTGTTCCTGATTTTAGAATGCATATATATATTGTAAAATATTCATCACATAATCACAGTTGTAATTAAGGTGCTTCCTGACTCCTCCCTTAGCTGCTGTGCTGGGAGACGGAATTGGTCTTGGGGATGAAGAATGTGCTTTTGCATCTGTGTGCCTTTCCCTGTCAGACCCTGGAAGGATTGCCTGCAGGAAGTGTTGCAAAGGAGGTTATGCATATGAGTGTCTATTATTAATGGTGTTTTGAGGTTGCAGGAGTCAGAATAAAGGACCGGCCATGCGCTTGGAGATAATCTTGGCTGTGCCTTTGGCAGTGTTGAGCTCCAGCATGTTATGGCCGTAGGTTTGCTAGGGGAGGCTGCAGGCAGCAAGGCAGTCTAATCTACAGAGGAGGGCTGGTGACCATTCAGTGACTTTCACAATTAAGGGACAGGCATAGTGAAGAGAAGTTGGGGAAAAGGGAAACATAAGCAGAGGACCTTCAGAAAAATTAAATCAGGTCCCTGGAGACAACTGACAGGGGGTTCACTGTGTAAGGCAGTTAAAGAGTGGGTGATGTGAAGATGTTGTGGAGGAGAGCCAAAGGGTCATGACACTTCAAAGATGATAGTGAGAGTGAGAATCACAAGGATTTTGAAAGAGGTCAATAGCCCAAGACCCATTCTGTGCCAGTCTCTGTCACATAAAGTGTATTGCATGGTCAACCTGTGATTTTCCTTGCAGGAAATAAGATAAAATCCTCTTTATTTTCTCTCTACTCTCTCCCTCATATTCCAGTCTACAACTTCATTTCTTCTTCAGGGTGGATCCTCTTTATTCTCCACCAAAGAGATATGCCTACAGTGATGGTCTAGCTTGAAAACTGCAGCCTCAATGAAACATGCCTCTTTCTTGACTTCCTCTTTTCTATGCCATTGCAAGGGAGAAAGGATGTACGCTGTGGTTCAGGGAAGATTTCACTGATAGAAACCAGGTTTCTGCACAGTGCTGTGTGGTCCTCTGTTACCTTTCTGTTACCTCTCTGTTACCTCTGAATTTCAACCCAAGCCAGTTTCCAATTTTGTCTTGTTTTAGAAGACTCTTGCATCTCTTCTCTTCATGAAGTAGCCATAAAGATCAGTCAGATATTTGCACTGTGCCAGGAGCGGATAGGAGACTGCACCCTGCCTGCCTGGGAGTATAGATGATGAGGTGTTGCTTGCTCCAAGTGTAAGGGAACAGAGCTTGAGTAATCAGGTTGGAGCAAATTGATTATTTTTTCAGTACATCACCTTTGCACAAAACTGGGTGAGAATAGCCCTTAGAGCTTTTTCTGGTCACGACAGTGGTCCTTTGGGCTTCCAAGATTTGCCTTGTGAGAGAGTTCATGCATGTACATAGGCTCACAACAATATCTTGCTGGAGGTGCTTTGAAATCCAGATAATGCTGCTAGTCTGATACAGAATCTGTGCAGCTAGAAACCCAAAGTCCTGACTCCTACTCCTTATTACTTGCTGTGTGCAAAGCTCATTTCTTCATTGTGAACAGAGAGAGAGCTGCAATTGCTCAGCCTCCTCCCCTTCATGTGGACCTCCATACCTGACTGATGTGCCCCTTTAAAACCACCATTTCATACTTCTTGGTCTGCTCACCTGAGTGGCAAAATAGCATTATCTCCTTTTTCAATCAGCATGGCAACAGTAAATACTTAGACTAGAAGTCAATGTCACAATAATGAGTTGACCTCTGGTCTTTTATGTGTCAGACATACCTCCTCACCCTATGTTTTATAAAAGCTATGCATTCGCTGCTGTGTGCCGTCTGACTTCATGAAAGAGAAGATGAGAGAAGGTGAACTTGGCATTGCCACAGCTAATCTGCTGCAGACTACATGGCCCAAAGGGTTGCTTAGTGGTATACTGAGGCATTTCCTCCAATGACCATAATTTGAAGATGCATTTCTGCAGTCATGAGCTAGTCTGTACACTTAACTCACTACTTACCTTCTCCACTAGTGACAGCTGTTGATCTAGGACTGGCTCCTTCAGCTAGTGTGCCTTAGTTGTCCTGTCCCCGCACATTTTGCATGCTCCCCAAGTTAGTTGGCTCTGGGCAGGAATTGCTGAAAGGAATAATCTGGTCTGTATTCTGCAGTACATCAGACTAGAGGAGTCTAGTCTTGACCTTCTCTGACTTTAAGGGCGATTTCTTTCTTTGTTCTTTCTAGACATGCAAGGTTATTCTCAAGAGTTATTCCAGCCTAAGCCAGACTGCATTTTTTCCTCAGCTCCAGATTACCTCTTTTCCAAAGCTTTTCTCATTAAAGAGAACTATTTTGATCAGAAAATTGACTCAAAGACGATGGGGCAGGAATACAAGGCAGAGAAATAAGCATCCAGCCAATGCTGGGGAGAAACACCTGGTTTATATATGCCTTCATGGTACCTGTACTAGGATTCTGTCTCACATGCCCTTTCAAATATTGTCTGTGTTCCCTTCTTCTTCCAGCAGAGAACCTGCCAAAACCTTGTTAACCTTTTCATCATCCTCATTGGCACGTGGTCCCTACATTGTTTCCCAGGAGCAGCCATTGCCACTGCATCCCCAGAAGGAAAAGGAGGAGGAGGAAAAAGAGCTCCTGGCTCACCAGCTGCTCCCTGACAGTATTGATGTGCTGGAGAACGTATACAGGAAGTACAAAAAGAAGAAGAAGAGGCAGCAGAAGAAGCAAAGATTGAGACAGTTTAACGATCTCTGGGTTCGCCTAGAGGAAAGGTAGTGGTGGCTGGGGAGGGAGGAGGGTTTGTCATATAAACTGGACTTTAACTTAGACTGCCTAATCCAGTATGTCAAGCTTCTGCAAGGGCTAGATAGATGCTGAAAGCTGTATCTGACCTTCTCTGGTTCTTGCTGAAATGTTTACCCAAGGCTGTTTGTGCCTTTAGTAACAAAATAGCTTCTTCTGCATTAGGTTAGGTTTCTGGAAAATTAGCCGTAATACAAGTAGAAGCCTTGTCTGCACCATTTTGCATTTGGAATTAAGGGATTGTGAGCATATGGTGGTCCTCTTTATCACAGAAGGCTGTGTTCAGTGGTAGATGGTACATACAAAAGCCTTTGACCTTTATCCAAGAGCTGCTGCATGTGTGGAAAATGTCATATCTGGCATATATGCTCCTTGCATTTGGACAGTATTTATGCAGTATTTCTAGTCTCTGTGTTCTTCCAGTCTTAAAAATTATGTGAGCCCCATGGCATTACTGAAGATCTGGAAAATGGGATGACAGCCTAATGGGTGACGGAGTTAATATAAAACTAGAGTGTGTTGTGAGGCAAAGGTCCACACAAACCCCCTTGTTATCATCTAGAAGAGCTTACTCACCTACAAGAACTACAGCAATTTGCAAAAAAACCCAACTTGTTGCTCAGTAGCTATAGTAGCTATAGGCATGTGGCTGAAGGTGTACTTTAATGGTGACCTCCTGTCAGATAACGCACAGGCCTGAGTCTGCTCTCTTTTGTGCTTTGTCCCTCTGTGTTTCTGCCACACGCGAGTTGAAAGTATTATATTTTTTGGTACTGCGAATAACCAGACAGGTCAGGATGATGAAGAAGAGCCTGCAGTTCTTGAAATTAAGCCTCTACATTCTTTTTTTTTTCCTTTCCTCTGAAGAGTATTTCTTCCTGATCCCCAAGACACTCAGTATATCTGAGTTGTCCTGTGCCTGTCCTCTCATGTCGCTGGGTCCCAACTGTACCACTAATTTGAGTAATACATTGCCCAGGCTGGCTCCAAGTAGGTGCAGCAGCTGTTGTTCTGTTCCAAGCATTCAGGTATTTTAGACCAAAGTCACCTTCTTCTTTAATAGAGTATTTTTGTGCCCTGTCTCTGCTGCTCCTTCCAGCCTGAGTGTGAGTAGTTTGGAGAGAAAGGGAAACAAATGCACACAGGGGTTTATTTGCATGCACCTACACACAGTTCAAGATTCACCAGTGCAACAAATGCAAATATTGATCAGATTTGGTTTTGTCTTTTAGTGTATCTTTACAGTTCATGAAAGCTGTTTGTGACTATTTTTTGGGTGTCTGTTGACAGTCCATTGAGTTGACATGCTAAGGGATGATCTGGAGTCTTTATGATCCCAAGCTCCCATCCTGCCTGCAGTCTGACGCATGCAGTTTTTCACACACAGCTGTTCTAATGAAGCTCAGGGAAGTCAGTAAGCATCCTGATTTGAGATATGCATGCACTTGCAGCACCAGTGCCTTCAGAAGAAGAGGGAAGTTGAGAAGATGTGCTGCTTTGGCTAAGCTGGATGTTCATTAGGGCTATACACTGGATTGCAACCACTGCAAGGCAATAGGTAAAAGCGAAGCTGATGACAGCTTGGGAAACTACTGCATAAATACGGGAGCACCAAATGCTTCCTTTGCGCTTGTCTTAGAAGTGGCTGTCATCCACGGACGCTCCTAACCCGTGTCTGTAAAGAAGGGGGATCACGACCCCTCCGGTCCCTGCCGCGCCGCTGCAGTCTGCCTAGTCAGCCGTGGGCCGAGCTTACAGCCCCACCTCGTGGCACTGAGCCTGAGCCGCGACATGTCCTCACTGAAACACGGCGCAAGCTCACATGTTGTGCAGGGCTCGTCCTACCGGCAGCCTCAGCCCTCGCGCTGCGCAAGCCCCGGGCGGCTCGGGCACAGGTAAACCCATCAGGTTTCTTTTATGCGCTGGCCATTCTGTGAGGCCGGCAATGTGAAAAGCACAGCGCAAGTGATTTCACACAGTCTTGCAGTGGGCTTGGCTGCATGGCTTTGGTTGTATGCATCAGCTGTCAGCTGTGTTTCTTTGATGTGCTGCCAGCTGGCTTCGCTTCAGTTGTTCAGACCTTCTGTAGGGCCTTTGGGTATGGAAGGGTAAGTGTTTTAGTAAAAGATACTAATTGCCTTCAAGTAATCTAAGCATTTTTGCTTAATGCAGATGGCCAAATTAAAGCAAGAAAAGGGAGTGGGTGGAGGAGAAATTACGCTGCTTTTCTATTTGGCAAGTAGATTTCCTTTTAATTTTGGCCAGATTTGTCTTCTGGCTCACACAGCACCATGAGGCCCTCGGGTCTATGTCAGCCTCATAGCTGTGAGGTCAAGCATGGCTTTCAGTGCTTTGCCAAAGAGAGCAACACCTTTGTGGTATCTGACCCTTTTGACTCTCGACCTGCCATGGTGTGGGAGCTTCTTCAGTTCAGGACAGTTGGTGTTAGCAGCCTCGAGCATACAAATTTCTCTCCTCCATCGTGTGTTGCCATAATGGGAGTTCAGCGTCATGTAGGCTCTGACTCAGTTCTTGTTCATCACCACCTCAGAGTCCTCAGCACTGGGAGCTACTCTGGGGTGTTGTGATCTTTTCCCAGTGACTCTAGAATGCATTTCTGGGAATGGCTCTTTCTCTCCTAAAGCATGTCACGCAACCCCCTTATAATTCCTGACCTGTGGGAGGGAACATGCAGTACAGGAACTAGTTTGGTCCCTGCTAAAAAGCACATACTGAAGCATGGCTGGGGAAGATATATTGATTCAGCTGAAAGCAGGTGCCTTACTCCTGCTGTGCTCAGCAAGTGTCTCTGCAGTGACACTCCTCTGCAACAAAGCTTTTTTGGTTCTTATTTATTTTCTATGTAGCTGTAAGGCATTAGGAATACAGTTGTCTTGATTGACTGTGTGGGAACAGTGGGGAGGCTGGCTGGGTGGACCTGAGTGCATCCTCCTAAATCTCTTCCTTGTTCTCCCTGAAGACTGCTTCTCAGTTCAGCTGGGCACCCTAATCCACGTGGGATGAAGTGAGAGCTGCCCACACATGTGAGGCAGCACTCTGCCATTTGGAAACATAGTTCTACTATGAGAGACCATTCCTAGGAGGCCAGAAAACTGACAGTAGGGCACAGAGACTGCACACCTCCTGCTCTGTGGGCATTAAGCAGTTGTGGGCTGAATCTGGACTGAAGTTCTTTTCTTGTCTTGCAGTGCCACTGACCCTCCTCCCCGGATCCGCATCATTAATGGCTACATCACAGTGGAACCCCAGCCCCGGGGCTATGGACGGTCCAGTCAAGCTCATGCGGACACTAGCAGCACTCATGAGCTCTCCTATTCTCTCTTCCTCACGCTACTGACTTTGACTTTGCATATGATAAGGCTTCCTTGAAACATAGGGAAAGTCAAGCTGTAGGGCTCTGCAGCTTGCCGGGAAAAAGAAACTTGTGTGAAAAAAAACCCAAACCAACCAAAAATAGAAGACTCTGAGCAAGACACCTGTTCTTTGGGTGTTCTTAAACTGTCTCCTTTTCCTGAGTCTGGATCATTAACACTATTAACTGATTTGACCTGCCTAATACAGGAGAAGATATTTTAATGAAAGAGTTATTTATCCTTCTGTTGCAGAAGAATGGTTTCATGTTATCCCATAATGCTTTGGGGAGATTATAATGTTGCTGTAACATAGCTGTTGTTTAGCTGTGTGAGCCCAACTAAATTACATTTTTTTCACCTTCAGTGCCTTGCAAAATGATTTACATACGACTAACTTGTTTATTAGAACAGAATATTTTGGTGATATGAGTGCAGCTGGGAAAGAGAGGTTGGTATTTTATGTCTTTATTGGTAATGCTTTTAATTCTTGCTTGTTAGGGCTCCAGACTATTACATATAAAGGTTCATGATAACACCTTCTACAACAGAATAAAACAGTAAAGGCTTGTTAACAGAATATTTCTGCTGTCTGGTGCTGTTGTAAGATAGGTACACCTGAACCTCCAGTAGCCAGACAAGTCTAATAAGCACAAACTAATGACATTAAAGAAAAACAAATAGCTTGAGGAACTTCACAATCATAATGTTGGACACTTTCGAAGCAAGTTCGCTAGAGGTGGTTTGAGAAGCCCAGATGCAGGTTTTCACTGGCTTTCTAGTATATTGTTATTTTATAGCTGGATTCACTTTTGGGGAGAAAGGGCTTTCTTTTCCTTAGTTACAAAGATGCACTGCAGGCCTGACAAACTGAGCACATACATGTGTATTTACCAGGGCATCTGAGAGGGCCACCAAACACACTGGCATCAGAGTGTGTTCTGCCAGTTTCTAGCCTATATATTCTATTGCTTCTCCCTCGCTTCCCCCTGTGTAAAATAGCTGCTGTGTAAAGTAGCCCCAGGCTGACTTTTCCCTGTGTTCTCTCTTCCATGGTTGCTCCTGAACTTTGCCTCTGTGGGGAGTGCTGAGTTGAACAGCCACCAAAGTTTTTGTTAGATTGGTATGAGGAAAGAGTAATTATAAACCACACACAAATAACAGAGACCCGAAGAAGCGCTGTGGATAATTCAGTTCTGGCAGTGTAGCTAATTTTGCAGCCTGTTTCCAAATGTCTGACTGTGTCAGAGAAATAGAGATGTCCTGGAACTGATGGACTGTGTGCCCATAGAGGCTGCATCCTGGGAGTCTTTCTGCAAAGTAATCAAATTCTGTCAAGGTATTTTCGAGGGTCTCAGGGGCTTGGTTTGATAACAATGAACTAAATTAGTGATTCCTACCCTTCACTTCCAGACCAGTCAGTGGTGACTGGCCAGGGGACGACACCAAAGTCTTGAAACTGTGACTGCTATGGAGAGCAGCCACACATGCTATTCAGCTGTTCAGAGTGACCTCTAGAGAGTGCTAGATTTGTGTCCAATTGTTTCTTCCTAATTCCAGATCAAGGAAAGTTTGCCAGAATTGGAACAGCCAGAGGATCCATCCTAATGCCCATGGTCTGCCCAGGTACCACCCTTCTCTGGGCCACAAAGCATCAGGAAAACAAGTGTTGCCATCATGTGCCTGGAAGTCTTAATTGTCCCTCTATCTGTCTCCTAAGCAGCTACAGTAGCTTTTGCTGCTTGGCAACTGTGATTCAGTCAGGCATGTGATGAGTAACAGAGTTGATTCAGAGGTCACTGCAAAGGTGCAGATACTTCTTTCTTAAGTACAAGGGCTGAAATTGTGTGTTTGTCTCCTGTCCTAGGTGCCTCCACATCCTTGAAGTGTTGTAACAAAGCATTCCTTGTTATATCTGAACATCCTGTTCCCCCTTTTTCTTTCCTTTGTACTTTATAATTAGTCTGTGCACTTTGCTGTTCCCCTCCGTGCTTGAATTGTTTTCATAAATCATGTCTGCAACGTTCTTAGTGGAGAGATCTGTTTTGAAGTGATTGGGACTCTTGCCATGGGTTCCTTTTAGTCAAGATTTCTATTTCTCTGTTGGGAGGCCTGATATTTGTGAAGTTATTAGCTGAAATTAAAAACCTACTCACTTCAAAATATACTCACTTGATGATATAATTCCACACACCCTCTGGATTAAATTGTGATGTTGGAGAATATAGGGTTATAACCATCACCGATATTCAGCAGTGTATTGTGAATTCTTGTGAATATTTGTTGCTTGACTCATCTTGATTAATGGACTACTGTGCTATGACATATCTGCTTTTTAATTGTTATATGTACATAGGTAGGAAAAAAGGCCTTTTCATTGGGAAAAGGACTTCTTCATAAATTCCTGCTTCCTGAGATAGTCAGCACTTGCACTTTATTTCTATTTGCTGATGAAATGAATGGTTGCACACAATTCATTTTGAGCTTCGTTGACCTTCCGACAGCTGCCTCCTGCGATTTCACAGCTTTTCCTTTCTGTTGCTGGTCTCTTTAGCTCATTGAAGTTTTATTTTATGATGTGATATTTGGTTAGCAACAGAGATTTCTTGTGAAGGATTGCAGAAGGCGTGACTTCTCTCAGTGCGCTTTCATACACAACAATGTGGTCTTATCTGTCACAGCTTTTCTGTTGACCGTGAATGCCCCACAGAGAGCTGATGATCCAGTGCTGGTTTGCTTCCAAACCCTTTCAGATTAGGATGTGAAAAATAAAATTACTGACATAAAAAAAAAAAAAAAAAAAAAGTCTTGGTCTTCTGATAGAGTCTAAAAATGCCCACATGCCCCCTAAGCGATAATTACAACAATATGAGAGAGGATGCATAAACCATGCTGATTAGCTCACTCTAACCTTTGATATGTCTTAAGGACCTTGCAGAGTTTTGCTATTTTAAAGGCGCAGTAAAATGAAAGAACACAGATTAATGAAAAAAAAAAAAAAAAACAACAACAAAAAACCTGGCTTAGTGTTTCATATTTCTTTCTTTTCACTTTGAAACTTTGGAAAGAGGGTTTGGGTGTTGGGGTTTTTTTCTGGTTTTAACCATTCATATAGCAAAATCATACTTTTAAGAGATTAGGGGGAAAAGTGCAGGAGTTACAGAAAGCAGGTAAATAAAAAGAAATTAAGAAATCTAAGCACTTTTTTCTCTTTTTTCTCTGCACTCCTTTTGCTCCCTCTGCACAGAGCTCTTCAACTGAGGAAAAAAGAGCCAGGCACTGAAAAAGCAGATTCCACTCCTGAAACATAGGGTAGTTTTGTGTCTGGTCTGTTCTTTTCCCAGTACACTTGAAGCAATAAGCCATGTTGGTCCATAAGTAAGATAGCAAGCTGGTATAGGTCAGTGAGTTGTCAAGGCCCTTTTTAATCAGCAGTTAAAGAAACACTGTGACACAGTGTGTAGAAATCAGGTTGAAATATCTTACATGGATAACTAAGGAATGTGCCATAGAAGATGTGTTTTGCCAATCACTTGCTATCTAGAAATGGGGACAAAACATGTCATTTACTCTTTGTCACAAAAATAATAAAATATAAGCCATGAAAATTAATTTTAAAACAGTTATCTTGTTATATCCATAGTGACACTAATTACTATTTTCTGCCCTTCTACTCTGCTTCATTCTGTAAACGCCATGAAAAGTTTGTTCCCTTGTACACTGCAAAAGGTGAAATCTTTGGATTTTAAAGTGTCATTTCTATGTGTCTTGATATAATTTGTTGTAGATGCGTAAGTAATTGAATATGCAGGATGACAGATACTTTGCTGTCCCAGCTCTCTTGCTGATGCTTGTGACAAATGACTATAGGTCTTCTTTGCATTACCTCTTTTATTTTGTTTATTTTAACACCCTCCCATCAAGTCACCAGAAGTTTATACAGCTGAAGACAAGAAACAAAGAAACAGTGTTTTGCTTTTTTTTTCCTGACAAATGTTACTATTTGTGCATTCTCTCCCTTCTCACTACTCCTCTGCACCCCCACCCTGACTCCAAATTAGTTTCTGCAGATTAAGGCAGTACCTAAAGGATGTATGTCTTCTTGAGAACTGAGTTTAAGAAAATTAGTTGTTTTGAGAATTCTGAAAACATCTCTGTGGTTAGACAGTGAGCCAGGTTGAGGCTGGTCTGATTAGCTGCTGGTAGAGCCAGTGTCCCTGAAGACTGAGAGCTGGTGCTCCCTTTGTGGAATTGCGCCAGATAGTACAGACATACTCATAGAAACAAAGCAGCCTGACCCTGTGATTAGCAAGGAAGCAAAGCTGCCCTGAATACTTCAGATAAAAAAACAGTGTTCGTCTTCTTCCCCCTTTTAGAAACCAACCTTCTGATTTTTTAAAGCCCCTCTTATTAATTTACTGACTATTCATTGTAATCTTATAAACATTTGAATAGAATTCAGTGGAAGCAGGCTGCCCCTTCTAAAGAAATGGTGGAAATGAGATATCTTGATTATGTTCAAATTCGCAATAGAAGAAAATAAGCCCCTCTCTTTTCATGTTGCAATTAGATGTGCTACTGCACAGTCACAACTTTTGTTATAGTGATTACCCGTCTTTTGCAAACATCCCAGGAAAAGCATTTTGTATGTCTGATTTGAACCTAGTGGAATGTTATTATAAGTTTGAAGTTATTGGCTCACCCTAGGGTTAGGTACTGGGCAAGGAATTTTCCTGAGACTTTCCAGAAGTGGGTGCCTGACCACAGTTCCATGTGGAAGGCACCTGAAGTTTTGTGCTGGACTTTTGCTGCATATTGGGTAATTATTTGCCAATGTACCTTCAAGGATATAAACTTACACCTAAGAGGAGCAAACTGACAAAAGCTATTAAAAGAACTGGAGCAGAAATTCTACAAGCAACAAAATCTTGACTATCAGGCTCCTACGCTGTCATGAAAGGTAAAAATGTGTAGCAGAAGTACAGCAGTTCCACATCTGCACTTAGCAGGCCACATAAACCAGCTATCTTTCTTGGGGCTTTAAAGTTTACAAGGACTTAGCTACTGTGCAAAGCCTCCTCCCATTCAGAACAATCGAGGCATTTCCATTACTAACTAGACAACCCATAACCAGGCTCCTGTGAGACGTGCATCTACACAGGCTGTCTTCCCCACATTACACTTACACTGGAATGTTAGCTTCCTATAAATGCCATGCATCACTATTTCTTTTCTGCAGTGCTGTGTGCTTCCTCTGTAGCTTATATTGCTCACCAGTAATTTCATACTACCTATGGCTTTAGAATATAATCATTAAGTGCTTTGCGAAGGAGCTTGTTCTCTAGAAGATGACTTAGGACCGGTGTAACTCTGGTGAAGTTTCTTCATATTCATAATGATACCAGAAAATACAAAGTCTTTACTACCACAAATCACCAAATGTGGCCTCAGATCCATTCATATTTTGCTGAAGGGTCTAGCAGAAGGGAGAGCATCTTCAGTCTTGCTCCCACATTTTCAAGCTTAATGCTTGAATTGCCTGGATGTGTGGAGTTGAAACAGAATGAAATTCTACTACTCAGCTGAATTCACAGCACTGTTTATTTATTGATTATTGTGAGTGCAGTTGTCCATTATCTGCTTGTGAGGTAAAGCCGTAATGTTGGAGTTTTTTGCACAGTAAGACTCAGATTTGAGAAAAAGCAGTTGTTTTGAGAATTCTGAAAATGTTGCATGTGGTTAGACCAAGAACTGGGTAGCTGAGAGAGAAATAAATAAAGGCAAATAAAGGAGTTTACAGAAGAGTTGACAACCCCTTTCTTGACAGATCAGCACCTAGACAGTAGGAACTGAAGCCAATAATCAGGAAACATTTAGTTGTACACAATAATTTGCCCATGAAGCCAGGGGTCAATGATGGACTAAAGTATAGTGATTCGTTTGCAGCTTAAAAAAGGACAAAAATATGCCTTCCAAAATTTCAGTGGTGGCTGGTAATAGGCTGAATATTCTTCAAATGCCCAGTTGTTTACTGAATTTGTTACCTGTTTAGTCTGAGTGACTTCTTCTAGTAATGTATTCAAGATCTGATTTGGAATTTCCTTGAAATTTCCTGAACTTCATTGAAACTCATATTTATTTTGTATTCTTTTCATGCTTGCAATTTGGGAGCTGCAACTCTTGATGCACTGGTTCTGATTATGAAATTCAAAGTACATTGTAGAACTGGAGGTGTTTAATGCCGGTCTTTTTGTTATTTAGAAAAACATAATGCATTAGAAGTCCCTGTGGCACCCCCGTCTTGCTATACATATCCTGCCAGACCTATATAGGAATCTGTTACTTCATGAGATGAAACACATGGATACACGTTAAGTAATATTATAAGTATAGAGGCCACTATCTCTAGCAGCTCCAGATCCTGGGGGTTCCTCCTACTTGGCAGCTGGACCCTCTTCCAGTGACTCGGAGGTCTCTGTGCCAGACAGTTGGACATGGCTGCTGCTTTCGCATTCACAGGTTCAACCAGTAGTGAAGCTGAGCACGTACGCTAGAGACAGACAGGTAGGCACACGCATGCACATACATCCATGGACAAAGGACGGTGACGTGGTCAGTCACACACACTGCTGCAGATAAGGCACTTCCTTCAACAGCACCCATCTACCAGACTGTTTTACCACTTGATGGGGTCAACAGAAAGGGCACAGTCACCAGCAAAGGAGTAGGCTTATTTTACTGTCTATGTCAAGATAATTGCTGCAAGGGTTTGGAGAACCCGTCCTAGCAACTAGGAGGTCCTATGCAGTGCATCCACCTGTAGGTGAGGTCTCCAAAGTTGCTGGAAGAGGGTCCAGATTTTGTATAGTTAAATAAACACTGGCAAAACTTCAGGTGCGGAAACATCTGGTGTCACCCTCCCTGATGAAATCTCCCTAAAGCCTGGCCAGGGCTTAAGGAGGAGCCCAAGGGAGTATCTCCATCTATTTTAGCTTTGATTACATATTTCTCAATAAGGGAGTATCTCCATTTGTTTTAGCTTTGATCACATATTTCTCAATAAGGGAGTATCTCTAGCTCTTTTAACTTCAATCACATTTTTCTCAACAAGCGAGTATCTTTATTTTCTGAACAAGACCAGATGTCTCATTTTTTTGACTTGCAATGTGTCTCTAAATAAAGAAGGGTCATTCTGCTAGTTACTATTGCACTGTAAGCATTACAACAAAGCTTTTATAGATTGGCATAAAAATACATATAAATATATTCATACTAAAATAGATGGGCAATACATTGCATATGTGATTAATGCTATGCATATTAGATATATGCATTGTTGTGTTGTGGGGTTCATCTAGAGTTCAACCTTGGTTCAAGGCCTATTGTTCAGGCCTCAGTACTTCAAGGACTCACATAAAATATAAGTAAATAACACCTTACTCTTCAACTGGTAAAGCTGGAAGTTCATTGTTAAAATTGTGTGCACTCCCTCTTTCCCCCTATTCCCCATAGAACTGACATAATCCACCCCTTTGTCCATCCACCTCATCCAGATTCTGAACCTTTCACATGCTTCACAGGTCTCCTGCTCACCATCTTGGCCAGCTAACAGATCCAGAACTCAGATACTCATCTTACAGGTACCCCACACTCGTGGGTCCCCTCAGTTACCAACACAGATGCTTTGCTCACTTGATACCTCTGCCCAGATCAAGCACCTCCTACTAGCTTGCTGGTCCAGCTTGAGGTTTGTCAGTGAAGTACACCCACCCCTGCACACAACAGGTCTGAATAAGATACAGACCCCCTTCTGCCCCACAGCAACTGGTGCCAGGCACATGTGCCTGTGGTTTGAGGTCCCACTCCAGCCACTGGAGATGAGCCTGTTACCTGCTTTGTTCTCCTCAGTGCCTCACAGTTACTGGTATTAGGGACATACACTGTTCCTGTCCAGTGACTGGTGGCCAAGATCTCCACCCACGTAGTTAAAAGATTTAATGAGAAATAGGACCAACTTCAAAAATCAGGCACAGGATGTAGTCAGACAAGGGTATTTATCAGCAATGTTTTACATTCAACCAGCTCCTTTTACACTACTTTCTATTATGTTCCCCTTTGTTCCTCTCCAATCCCCTTCCAGTAAACATTTCTTTGTAAATTTTGCACAGCCTCTCAGACCCACTTGAATATCTCAAATGCTTGCATTCGGCTTTTTTCCCATTTCTTATCAGTTAAGAAGACCAAGTGGCCATCTCTAAAGCTGTGCCTGGAAGTTTCTTTCAATCATCCATCAATTAGAAACTAGAGTCTTTTAATCTTTGACATCATCTCTTTCATCTGTTTTCAACCAGGTTTGTGTCATTATGTGTCCTTGCTTATCACTTCCCCTTTTATTTATTATCCCCTTTGCACTGAAAAAGTCCTTGATCAGATAACCTTAATGGGGCAGACACTCTTACCTTCCACATACCCTTACAAAAACTACTGCACTCTAAGCAGAATGACAGAAACACAAGTGATTTTTGTTGTTGTTGGCAACTTGTATTTGTGTCACAGCAAGAGCACAGGCTGGGGTGCAGAATGTGTCAAACTCACACTTTCAAGTTTCCTTTGATGAAATCTAGTCCATGATGCTAAGACCAAAAAAAAAACCAAAACTGTATTACTGTCTTTGGAAATAGAAGGACAAACTGCAGGTGATGCTGTAAAGATGGCTAACATGACACTTGAAGTTATTAGCTCATCTGACCTCCTGATACAGCTACAGCCACCAGCACCTTGCACTGAGCCAAATGGTGATGTGAAAGAGGAAGCTGATGACAGCATCTCAAGATCTCTGTTTGTAGCTTAGTCATGGCTTGCAGACCATCTATGTCTTGCCGTAAGTGTGGCTGCTAGCTGGATCCCAAAGTAGATACAGGGATAAGTGGGTTCTGATCCTGTCATAAAACAAGATGGATTTTCCCCAGCACCTCATACAATTATGGATTGCCGTGCAAAATGTTGCTGTTTTGGTCTGAAAGCAGCCACATGAGCAGCATATGGAATATGCCTGCTGGAAGCAGATGTATGTGTAACTTGGACTTTCGTACCTGTTAGTCTGAAGCCATAACAGCACATTTTGTTGTTGTTTGAGGAAATAATACCAGCTGAGCACATGCTGCCTTCTCCCTCCCCACTTCCTCTTGGAAACAAATGGCAACGTAAAGATAATGTTCTCCTAATTGTGCTCAGAGCTGTGACGTAAAACTAGTGAATATAGTGTTTGGCCTGTTCAGATTGTTTGGGTTCAGAAGACAAATACTGTCAGTATAATGTGCTGCTGAAAGAACAAATTCAAGCCTAGTATTGAGGCCTGGATAAAAGTTTTGGGGTCCCAGATATCTCCCCAAGTCTTAGTATTTGGTCCCCAGACAGGACAAGGGAAAGATTCTCACCAGCTTAGACAACTGATTGTTCTGGAACACGAGGGGCAGGCTGAACCCACATAGCAAAAGTAGTAAACACCCCTTTCAGGAGCACCTTGCTTGAGATCTGGCCAGTGCTAAGTCTCTTCAGAAAGTCTGCACTTATCTGCTGGTCCTAGGGCCTTGATATCAGAAGGAAGAAAGATGATCATTAGGGAAGCTGGGACACAGGTGACAGGAGAGGAAAGGAGGAGAAATTGAGCTAAGTGGTACCTCACCAAACAGTGTAAAGGCTCCAGAGGTAGAAGGAGGTTCTGAGCTGTCCTGATGACTTAAGAATGATCTTTGCAACACAGCCTTTTTCCATTCTCCATCATCCTGAAGAGGATGTCTGGAGCATGCACATCATCTCCTATGATCTCTTCATTACCTACCTGAAGTCCTGAGTCACACTGTGCAGATCCTACTTTCTTTCTCCTACTTAACCAAGCCATCCAACCATTCCTATTCAGAAATAGCCTTATTCTGCAGGGCAGTATTTCTGCTCCTTTCTGGCAGGGCCAGTGTATTCCTGGCCTCTTGGACTATCATCACCATAGACTCATACTGGAGAAAGAAATTCTGGATGCCTCCATGTAGATTGCCTAGGATTTGCAGGTTTAATGATGGTGGGAACTCTGCTATTCATTTTAGCTAGTTCAACATAACATTAAACATGAGGATAAGACCCTTCTTTATCTAAAACACATAACCCGTGTTCCTTTAACCTGCTTTCACAAGGTTCCTGACTGTTTATTTATTACAAAGTCTGAACAGAATACCAACAGCACTGACTATTAACAGCATTCAGGCATTGAGAATAAGCAAGCAAATTCATGATGTGTGCCTTTTGTGGTAGTTCCTGCCTGATATCTGGGATATGTCACCTTTGCCAAGGTAAGAAGATCTTTTTTTCACAGGAACTATTTTATAGTCATTGATTATGAGTGATGTTTGGCCTTTCACAAAGCTATCGGAGTATGTAGTATCCCTCAGCTAACACTAGATATTGCCCATGTGCTTTAGAAGCTGATACTCATTATGCATAATGAAGCAAAGCTTGCTTGAGGGCTTTAGAACAGCTAACCTGGGTAAAAAGGTATGGGCATCTTATTCCAGAATTATTTCAGCCACCAGCATAAATATATCTCTGCCTCAGTTTATCTGGCAGTTATTTCTTCTTATTTTTCTCGCCACTCTTCAGATCTGACCGGTTCATTTGAATGGTGATTTGGAAGGAAATTCTTAAGTGTCTTCTGAAAGCATCTTCTCTGGTTTTTGTTGCCTCTGTGGGAAGCAGTGCTACCCAGGATGGAAATATGCAAAGGTGAAGGTATGCCAAATTTGTTACTAAGCCTCCAAAATATCCTTACCATTTTCTATATCGTATAATGCATCTTGGTGCAATGTCTGTTGTTCTTTTTGTCGTGCTCTCTTTAGGACAAGCACATGTGTATGATTAAAGCACTGAAACAGGAAATTGGAGTACTTCATTTAGATTCTTGCTTGGGCACACATCTTCTAACTGTTTTGGATGGGTAGTTTTGCTCTATTTGTGCCTTGTTGTCCCTTTTCTTAAGAAGGGACCTAGGGCTTCTTCCTTCCCTCATGCGTGTGTTACATGTATTCCATGTAATGTAAATGTATAACACTCATGTTCTGTATCAAAGTGTATCTAAGTGCTTGGATGGAAGTGATAAAATCATGTGGTGAAAAGTACACTTAGAGACTAGAACCATTAGAGGCATCATCTCTATTAAAGATGGAAAATCTATCCCAGAATATTCAGGTCTCCAGAGTATCACATATTTGTGGGAAATTCTGGGGCCAGTGTAGTCTTGGCAGCCAGCTCCATGCATCCTGGCCAGATCCCTGTTCCTCTTCTTGTAAGGGACACCTTGAAGTCTTACCAATCCGCAAATACTTCAAAGTGTTTTTATCATCACTGTCATTCTTTTATCCTAGCTGGCAAATAATGACCACACAACTGCCCGCTAACTCCCCCAGCCCACTCACAGCACTGTAAACTACTAGGAAAAAGATTAACTCTGTCCCAGCCGAAGCCAGGACAATCACTATTTCAGAGAAAATTGTACCACATGTTTCTGAATTCTATCCTGATGATAAGGAAGCATCATACATATGTACACTGTAAAATCATCACCTTACTTTAGGAGATGCCAGGCTATTGCTGCCTCTCTCCCTGTAAAAGAAAGCCACTTCCACTCCCAACCCTACTGCATTCTTGAAGATAAACCACTTTCTTCCTGATGTGCTGACAAAAAGTGTCAGCTGTGTTTCTTTGATTTTACTGCTTTTCTACTGCGGTTTTATATCACTCTTTGGTTTCTAGATCAGTTATTCACCTAGTGGAATCATATGCTAAGTCTTGATTCTGTATGTCATGCAGCATTTCAAACACAGACTGGGTGACAAATCTATGCACACTGTCAGAAATGCTCAAGCCCTCCATAGCTGGCAATTAACAGGCAAAACATATCTACACAGTGCATGTCCTCCTGTCCAATGTTGTCTTCTTGTTTGGTGTGCCTTCTATAGGCTCTTTGAATTTCAGTTTTGAAGCTCAGAGGGGTTCTGCCTTCCAGGTGCGGGACTAAACATTTTCCTCCATCTCAAAGCAAAAGGCAAGGCTGTAGTAGTTGAGCACACAAATGCCATCTTCAGCACACTTCTGGTAGGCTCACGATAGCAACAACAGAAGTCTGGTAACAAGGCGAAAGAAAAGAAACCCAGAAATACAGTTGTTCTTGATAAATAGCCTCCACAAAATGGAGTAGCTTTTTAATTGGTTTAATGTGTTAATTTAATTCTTCTAGTAAACACTGGTATTCTGTCATCAGCAAGTGGTCTCCACTAGATCTGTGTTTTGTTCTAGGCCCTCAAAGGTACACCATGGCTTATCCTGCCAGGGAATGGTAGGGCTGTCTGTTCCCCAAGGGGCCCAGAACCCCACTGCTCCCAGGTCTATGGCTGCAGCCGCCACGGCCAGATTCCGCTCTACTCTCTCTAGTGGTACTTTTCAGTTGCTTCCGCACCATCCCTCACATGCATTCCGCGCTTCAGAGGTGCAAGCAAAGGGACGGCTCAATCTCACACTGCCATGCTCGTGTGCAACTTTCTTTGCTTTCGTAAAGCAATTTCTTTGCTTTACAAATGAGAAAACAATGTAGTGGTTACTCAGTTAAAGAGAACAAAAGTAGTTACAATTTTCTA
The DNA here is from genome assembly GCA_009867235.2 of Psittacus erithacus. NCBI lineage: Eukaryota > Metazoa > Chordata > Aves > Psittaciformes > Psittacidae > Psittacus > Psittacus erithacus. Next base: position 9,645 of record WYDI02021741.1, on the reverse strand, counting down.
CTGTGTACTCTCACAAAAGAAAATGGAAAAAAATAGCAATCTTTTAAGTATCAGTTTAGATAAAAAGGGAGTGTTTCACTTAGCAAAAGATTTTGTTACTTATCTAATTTTTAAAACCTAAACATTTCAATATTATAACTAGATTTAGAGGTTCTGTAACTTTACCAATTGTGCTGAACATTTTCTTGAAAGGCAACTGAATTTATTGTTCATCCTCACCATTATTTATCTTCTGTGCTACAGATAACATTCAAGTAAATGTAAATGCTTTAACATAAAAATGTCAGAGTGGGACAGATGAAAGTAACAGCAGTAATTATAACACAGTAGCATAATCCAGTAACAACCTGTTAGTAAAAATTTTCCTAGATGAAAAATGTCATATATTAAATTTAAATGCATAGCATTCCTCAAAACCCTATGATGATGAAATATTTTCTTAAGGCAAAACTTGTTTTCATAGTTGTCCCACAGTTTCATAAACAGTTATGGTTCTTATCACAGTATGATATTTTTCTCATAAATAGAAACACATTTGCACTAAGAGAAAGAAGCAGGAATGTGCTGGCTCAGATCTGAGTTTGGCCCAGTGCAGACCAACCATGACACAGACCACCTGGAGGCACTTCCTTCCCTCTAGGCAGTCATTCAAAGGCCTGGAAACAGTTCTGCTATTTCTTATTCTTGTTGATTCCTAATTAGGGTTGAGGATCTTGGCATAAAATTGAGAACTGTTTACTGTTTCATTAAGGTTACTTTTGATGACAGCTTTATTAAAATAGCATTTGTAGCCTCCTCAAGATAGATGGGTCCTCTTAAAGCACATGTAGATGAATGGCAGAAACAACTCTATTTTTATTTTTCCTTCACTGGTGAGTAGGAAGTTGCCAAGAAAAGAAAAATAAGAAATGGTTTGTGCTGTGTAGTTCATAAAACCAATTGGACTTAAACACCTGAGAAGAGAGCACTTTGTCATCTCTGATACAGTTTTACAGCTAGGCTCTATGTCATAAGAAATCCATTCATCTGGGGAAAATAAATAATCATTTAAAGCATGTCATTGCCTTGATATGAAATAATGGTGGGATTATTTATGGTTAGATTTTATCTTAAGAAGGTTCCTTACCTGACAAGCAAGTAGTTGTGGAATGTTGTTATATTGTGCTGATTGTAGAGGCATGGAAATAGTGTGCAGTTGTCTTTCCAGATGCTGGAATTGATAGGTAGGTTTGCCTGCTTAGATAGATACAGAATGAAGTATTTTAAGTATATGGTGTATAGTGGTAAAGATCTGAATTTTATGAAACACTTTGTACTATGAAGACCTAAATATTTCATGGTACAGATGCTTCATAAATGTAGGATTCCTGGAAAGTAAGTGGTTTGAACATGTGACATTTATAGGGGGTGGTAAAGTGAGACATCTGAAGGTAGATAAATATTCTACTCTGCAAGAAAATACCTCAAACAGGACAGCAAACAAATACTTTGTGTTTGGAATAATAAAACAATTTTGTGAAACTGAATTTTGCAACACCTTTTGCTGCAATTGGAAATGACAGTGGCAGAATAAATATTGAAAGGAAATACTTATTTTTAACCTATAAACTCTTCCACCTGTATTAGCTATCTAGCTGACAGAAATATTAGAACTTATGCTTAATAGAAATACACAAGTCGGGTTCTGTTTTCAGTTTTCTTGTTTGCAAGACTTAAGCCTGGGCAATAATTGCCAGGATTTTTTCTCCTTTTTTTACACTTCTTTAGGAAGAGTGGTAGAGATGTCAGAAAAATTTGCTCTACTTGGAAAGTATTTTTAATGCTCCTGATATTCAAGTGCATCTTCTTGTTAAGGCAAAAATGTTCTTACACATGAATAAGTCTTGGAAGAAGATAATGACATTTAATCATCTACCAAATGCTCTCCACGCTTGTATTCAGCCTGGTATAAAACAACAGCATGGCATACCAGTGGATGTACTTACTTAATACTTAGAATTCATACAATTAAATTTCAAAATGTATTCCAAATGCAGTATTTTTAAATAGTATGAGAATGTTCTGTCTTACTGTTTCGTCTGAGTTTTATTATTATTGTCATTTACTAAACACATCTTGTTTTTAACTATTATGAACTCCTGGAAACTACTAATCTTCAAGCAGTCCAGGTTCAATTGCAAGACTGGTATTAGCCCTACAAAATGTAGGAAAACAGGAGAATGTTTTCATAGTTGATATCCACTTGAAGTTAAAAAAGAATAACAATAATTAAAAAAGTTTCCTTTTTTGCATGTTAATTTGTTGCCACTAACAAAATAAAAACTGTCTTCATATATTGTACCACAAAGAAAAGTTACAGACAAACTATTAGAAATGTGTAAAATAAATACAGACTCCTAGATCATTACTGAAGCATTCTGTCTTTAAGCAGGTATGACTCTCTTGGAATAACATTTTACAATAATGAAGTTCATTATATTTGGCTTTGTTGTTAATACTCTTTGGTAAATAAACAAAGTACGACATTCACAAGGTAATAAGTAGGCAGAAATATGTCTTTTTATAACTAACTTGGAAATTAACTTGAAATTAGCTTAGGCAAAGGACTAGGCACCTGAGGAGGTGTGCAAGACTGGCTCATTGAAGTGAAAGCAGGGATGCACACTTCTCCTGTGTACCTGACAAGCTGTGCTATTGCTGATTATCAGACCATAATAACGTTATGGTTTGTTTGGCATCCTCAAAACTTTCTTAAGTTTATCAGTAATTATTTTTGTACTTCTTTCATACTGATTATACTGACTGTCTCACACTGCTTGTGGTGTTGTGATTTTACTCAGTGTTCAGAAGATGAACATGGTCATTTACAGGATTTGATAGAATAAAAAAAAATAAATTTTGATGTTCATAAGTTTTTTCTAGCTTTTGAAATGTTTAATGTGCTGCTGCTGCATTATGCTTCAGCTATGGGTTCATTTTTAAACAAACAGTCATATTTCCATTTAAATGGGTTAAAAGGTAGATATGGTTTGTTGCAAGCCCACTGATATTCACATGCTTGAGTATCTCTGTGTTTACTCCACTTTGGAAATTCTTGCACCATTAAGTAAAAGCTGTTGAACTGCTTTGATTTGAAGTGATAGCAAGAGTTGTGTATTGGGTTTGTATGACAAGGTTTTGGTAGCAGGAAACTGCATTGGTGGTTTCTATGAGAAGCTGCTAAAAGCTTCCCCTGTGTCTGACAGAGCCAATGACAGCCTCCTCCAAGCAGGACCCACCACTGGTGAAGGCCAAGCCTACCACGGACAGTGATAATGCCTGTGGGATAATGTATTTAGGAAGCAGGGCAAAGGCTGCATATCAGCAATTGTAGCTGGGAAAAGAATGAAAACACATGAGAAAAACAGCCCTGCAGACACCAAGGCCAGTGCAGAAGGGGGGGAGGAGGAGCTCCCGTGCTGGCGCAGATATACCCCTGCAGCCCATGGCGCAGACCATGGTGAGGCAGGCTGTATTTGACTGGTGATAAATTAAGCTAGTTTCTCCAAGTTGATGCGATTTTTCCCAAGACGGTCATTGCTGAATGTTCTTTCTCTGTTCTTATCTCAACCCACAAGTTTTCATTACATTTTCTCTCCCAGGGCCAGTTGAGGAGGGGAGTGATAGAGTGGGTACCTGGTGTCCAGCCAGGGTCAAACCACCACAAGTTAATACAGATTTTGGAAAGGCAGGTCCACATAGGTCTTCAAATATTTTACCTCCTTTTTCAGGAAAATCAGAAATAGCTTGGCGTCTCTTTTACTTCAAAGAATATGACCAAAATGCTGTAAAAATATTTTTTTTCCTACAGATTTTTCCTCTCTTAGTTGGACTTGAAAGAAAAGCTAAAAGGAATGGATCTGGACAATGTCAAACCTGAGACTGTAGTTAATGCTGCTAATGGTCAGCAAAATTGTGCAAAATCAGGAGTGCAAGCTTCCTTTAGGCCACAGCTATAGAGATAAAATATGTGCAAGCCCTTTTAGGGGAGGATTGATAAAATCAAGTATATAAGCACCAAAAAAATAAAAAAAAAAAAAAGGTGCTCAAATGTCCAAGATGTCTGTTTCATTTTTTAGTCATGGACAAAGCAAATGTTTCTTGCTGACTGTGTCTGTTGAAACTTTGATAACCTTAGGAAAGCTGTAAGAAAATTACCTTAGAATGTATTTCTTCATTTCCAAAGACGTACTGGCCGGATTTGGTCTTAGTAATCTTCCTAAATTACACAGAGATATTATAATAGCACAGACAACTATTGACAAGCAGGGAAAACAAGTGTGTCTAGTTGAGCAAATGTGTACGTCAACTTGTACAATTTTACTGTTAATATTGAGGGGAACTATTTTTCTTTTGTCTTAATTAGCCCTGGGCTTTGATGATTGACTTAATATACTTGCGTGTAGTTAACAGAAAGCAGTTCACCTTATTCATGACAGCTGGACCTTTGTCAAGTGGTACTCTGCATAAAAATACTGCACAAAATACTTTTTAAACAATATGTACTCTTCCTTGGAGCATTCAAAATTACATTATCTGCCCCACTTTTGCTTTCTGCTTCTGATGGTCAGTGGGTGGAAACTGAATACTACTGCGAAGATTTTAATATTTTTCTGAGAGAACTGTTTGAGGAAAACTCTGATGCCAAAGTAAAGAAACCCAGTGACACAGTGAAGCAGAACTCTGGGAGGTCAAAATAATAATTCTGAATGCAGAAGTAACAAGATGAATATTTTCTTACTGCAATACCATGTCTTGTTTACCTATAGTCATTAGAGGTCCTATGTTAGTTCTGACACCTCACAGCCTAGTTCTTTATTTGCTGCATGTTGTAGCGTCACTTTCGCCTCGACAGCTATTAATTTATAAAGGCATAGCTATATCAACATTTGCAACTTCACATTTTAGGTGTTGAGTGGTTAACCAAAATGCAGAGCAGTAGCATATCAGGATACTGTTGTTCTCATCATGTTTTTTTTCTTTTTAAGAACATCCATCTGCTGTGCAATCACTTTATAATTATCTTTAATTCATTCTATACTTGCATATCCTTCTATTGCTAGATAGCTTGCCATAATGTAACAATGGTAATCTACTCATCAATAAAATACATTTTATTTTTTTGAATCCTCATGCCCCCTAGGATGTATCTTTTCCCAAGGAAATATTGCTTTATTTGCTTCAAAATCCTGCTCAGACTATCTTGTAACTGTTAAAAGGTCTGATGATGTGCATTGGTATTCATCTTGTATTCCACACCCACACTCATGAGTACCAGCCTAGTCATCACCTCACTTATCATGCTGGCAGATCCTCACAGTACTAGGTCTCAGCAATGATAATATTAGGGAAATAGGTAAAAAAACAAATCATGGTGGTGATGCAACTTTTGGGGATACCTTTAAGAGGCACCAGTGAATCCTGCACTGATATCTTTATTCTGCTGAAGGGAAGTGACTTGGAGCTCAGGGGAGCTGGGTGCCAGCTGTGCATTCCTTGTGCTGAGACTTCCCAGAAATACGTGCAGAGCAGTGAGCCTTCTTCAGTCCCTGTAGTCCAGTAGCCTAGTTTCTGGTAGCCACATTTCTTCTTGGGACAGAAAGTTACATCTGATGTCTATTCCAGGGCTGTTTATCTGTTAAGTGATGGAAGAATTATTTATTTATTTATTGGAATGACAACATTTTGAAATACTTTCTGCTGTAGATTTTCTCATACTAGAGTCAGGTTCAGTAGAAGGCCACCAAGACAGTCAGAGGGCTGGAACACTTGCCATGTTAACAAATGCTGAGAGAACAGGGTTTCTTGTCTAGCCTGGAGAAGAAAAGACTCAAGACACACAAAGTTTTGGGTTTGTTTTCTTTTGGTTGATTTGGGGTTTGGTTCTTTGTTTGTTTGGGGAGATTTTGTTTGGTTTGGTTTTGGTTTGGTTTTTTTACCATGTGGGTGAGCAAATACTAGAATAGTCTGCATGGAGTCTGTTGAGCCTCCATCCTCGAAGATGTCAACACTGTACTGAAGAAGTAGAGACAAGTGCTCTACCGGACAAGAAATCTAATTTGAGTAGCCCTGATTTGAGCAGGAGGTTGAAATACAAGATCTCTGGAGTTCCCTCCTGTACTAAATTATTTTATAGTTTATGGTTCAGCGATTCTAATGACATATTATGTAGTGTGGTGACTTTGAAAATTAGCTTCATGGTCAAGTTACTTTTAAACATTAACACAGCAAACAAAATTTCAGTTCTATAATTTAACAGATGCAGTTCTTTAGGTTTACTGCTAAGCACAAAATTGAGGTACTTCATACTTCAAATCTATTTTAATAGAGTTTGTTATTTGAAAAAAAATTAAAAAATTATTACCAGTATGATTTATTATGTGATGTTAAATCATGCCCATATAGTCTGACATTAAAAACTGGTTCTAGGACTATATTTGTAGTATATTGCCTGTCAACCAACTTACTAACAGTAATAGAAATAAACACTATCCATATTTAATTCACATCTGGTCTTACACCCTGCCAGTACAACTGGATAACTACAGACTCTTCTGCTGAGCTGTAAATCGGCTTTTAATGTCAACATTTTTGCCTGCAATGCAAATGTCCCTTTCTTAACAAGACATATTCACTCTACAACCCAAACAGCAAATACCTACCCATAAAAATGCGTTGATGTAAAATAAATGATAGATAAGTGACATTTTGGGAAACCCAAGGAATACAGCTAGAAAAATAAGTATACAGCAGTTTACTTTCTTTATGTAACTAATCAAAATCTTTCCCTGGTCAGCTCCGGTTCCCAAATTTGTCAAATCCTCTTCCTTCATACATTCTTCCTCCTCTGCCAACCCTGGTGGTGAAATACTGAACCATATCAGTGGAGAAAGTATACATTTATTTGAGTGATCTGAATATTTCCTTCCAGGAATTATCCCTTGTAGACTCTTCTGAAAGCTGAAACTCTTTCTGAAGTATGGTTTGTTTGGCGTTACTAGATTATAGAAAACAGTTAAGATGCCTGGGATAGTAAAATGTCTTGCCATGACTTACTAAGACTTAATAATAGAGATTGTAACAAATATGGAGAAGCAATGGCTATCTATGACCAAGAGTGATGGCTATAAATTACTTGCTTGACTAAGTACTTCCCATCTCTTTCAGGTTCTAGATGAAATGCCATGAAAACCTTATTTTTATCTCCTATTTGCACTTAATTTACTCTTTCTTTCAGAAGCATCCTGCTTTCATGCCATTTTTTCCCTTTTTTTTTTTTTCCTGTTGACCTGATAAGTTTTGCTCTTAAGTTTCACAGCACAAGGGTGTGTATAAAACCATCACCTAGATGTCTGCATCATAACAAGATCTGTGGGTTGGTATTCCTCTGATCTAAAACTACACTCTGCTGCATAGTGGAAACTTCAGAGGTGTTATGAAGTTAAAAAACAATAAACAATAGACAAAATAGCAATTAACAGTAATAAAGTTTTTGTTCTTTGTTGCAAATAAACAGTTTTGAGACAAAAATTCAAAGGGTTTCTCCAAAACTGTAAATTTAATTTAATAAATGGAAACTGCAAGTAATGATATGTCTCCCAATTAATTCCTTTTTTGTTTATCTCCTAGATGCAGCAAGAAACAGAAGAGTTGTTATTTCTGTGGATGCTTTAAACATGCATAAATTGGGTCATTATGCCTTTCAGGCTACTCCTGAGCTGTTTCTACAGGTTTTGGAGCTGCCTATCAGGGGGGTAAACTTTTTTGGAAAATTAATGTAGTGAATCTGGCGAGGTTATTTGGATTCCGTACTTCCATTTAGTTACAGAGGTATTATTTTTACTTTTTCTAAGCATACCATGAATTTTGTTTTTACTGTTCTTTGATTTTTATTTTCCAAAATTCATAGATGACAAACATTCCCAACAAAATTCATGCTTAAATGACCTGATTGCCTTCTACAATGAGATACGTGCCTGGATAGGTGAGGGGAAGAAAGTGGATGTTGAGTGCTGTCTTTTTTTTCAGTCTTCATTGCCAAGGCTAGCCCTCAGGAATCTCTAATCCAGGAGAAGGATTGGGTTAGAGATCATTTAGACAAACTTGGTGGGATGCACCATGAGCACTGAGGGAGCTGGTGGACATCATTGCTAGGCCACTCTTGATCATCTTTGAAAGGCCAATGCAATCTTGACAGGTGTTGAGGACTGGGAGAAAACAAATGCCAGGCCAGTTTTCCAAAACGCCAAGAAGAACCCTGGGAACTACAGGACAGACACCTTCACATCAGTCCCTGGAAAGGTGATGGAACAGATCACCCTGAAGGCCATCTCTAAGCGCATGGAAGACAAGAAGGTGATAAGAAATAGTCAGCATGTATTCACCAAACAGAAATCATGCTTAACCAACCTGATTGCCTTCTGTGATGAGACAATGACTGGACAGGTGAAGGCAAAGGAGTAAATGTTATCTTCCTGGACTTCGGCAAAGCTTTCTGCACTTGTCTTGTATGATTTAACTTATTCATCAGTAACTTGCAGGGGTCAGGTGCCTTCTCAGCAACTTTGCTGATGATACAAAACTGGAAAGAGTGGCTGATACCTCAGCATATTGCCCACTGCCTCTGATCCTCTCACTAGTCACCGCTGAATGGCACCAACGTCCCTTCATCATCTTAGAGGCCCTTTGCTGGACTCTCTCCAGTGTGCTCGTATCTCGCTTGTACCGTAGAGCACAGAGATAGAGCCAGCACCTCAGCTGAAAGCTCACCAGTCCTGAGGAGAGAGGAAGGATCCTCTCCATCAATCTGATGACAACGCTTCTCCCACAGGAGCCTAGGATACTGTTATCCTTATCTGTAGCAATGGAAGACAGCTGACTCATGTTGAGCTTGGTGTCCACCCCTTGACCTTTCTCTGTAAGGCTGCTTTCCAGCTGGGCAGCCCACAGCATGTTCTGCTGCCTGGGGTTGTTCTTTTGTTGTGGTTTAAGCGCTACCAGTAGCTCAGAACCACGCAGCCAATAGCTCGCTCCTCTCCTTCTTCCCATCCCCTGCTCCTGGAGAAATGGAGAGGAGAATTGAAAGAATGTAAATCCCGCAGATTGAGATAAGAACAGTCCAGTTACCAAGGTATAATACAAAACTACTTCTGCTATCACCAATAATAATAATAATAATGGAAATTGCAAGGGGAGAGCATGTAAAACTAAAAGGGGAAGAGTAAAAAAACCCAAACAATAGGCACAAATGATGCACAATACAATTGCTCTCAGCCCACTGCAGGATGCAGCTGTAGCAGAACTGGTGGAGCACGGCATCACATAGCAGGCATTGTCCCAGGTGTCCAAGTATATCTGGCAGCATGTCTTTGGCTCCATGGCCATGATCTCCATGGGCTGTGGTGGTCTGGAGGGAGCATGGGATGACAAGCCACTTCCTCTCACGGCCACTGCAGCAGTGGGTGTTGCGCTAGGAAAGGAAGAGAGAGAACATCTGTTGTCTGGCCTGACGAGGGGTGGAAGACATGCGCAGGTCCCTCAAGAAGAAAGCCCTCCCACCTGCCCAGGGAGAGGTTTCTCCATGCAGCTCACCTCTGCTGCTGCAAG
>WYDI02021740.1:0-15582 GCA_009867235.2 Psittacus erithacus | reverse complement strand
TTTTGCTCATATTCTACTTGCTATAATTAATAAAATCATAATTGAATTATGATCCGTTGTGGTCCCAATTTATAACACAACCAACATATAAAAACTACATGTATAAACATATACTTACATTACTCAGCAAAGTGTCTGACCTGAAGCACACAAATCAGTCATGTTTTGGTCAACTAGGCAATTAAAATTAAATCCAGCTTCTCTTACAGCTGAAGGTACTACTTTATGCTTTAATGTATAATTTAAATAAGAATTCCAAATGCTCTGGTGTTTCTGCAAGCTAGGGGTTAAATTGCTTTCTACTCTGTTTGAACCACAACCAAAAAGCATTTTATGAGTGCAGTAATGCGCTTCAATAAATGGAGCTCACAATGGATACTCAGTTTTCTCTGGGGAATGAAGAAAACTTGTATCACCTTTCTGCTTCACAATACATTGGCAGTCTAAGGTATCCTTTGTAGTCACATAGCTTGTCATTTATTACTGGATATATTTCACTTATATGGATGCAGGAAGCAGTTATGTGTACCTCCTCACCTAAGATACAACTACTTTAATTTCTTGAACTGTTATTTTCCTTACTTGTGCAGAAACCAAGTTATACTATTTAACTCCGTCAGAGTTTCCATTTCAATTTTGGGGAAAAATGTTAAAGTAATCATGGAAAAGGACCATAAAGTTACACCCTGTATATTTAAATTCTTATATTGATAATACAATAGCAGTTCTATTACCATAAAAATAGATATATGAATATAAATAAATGCTTCACTTCATTTGTGTCAGCATTTGCAGAAAATAATATGACAGAGAGCAGGGCTCCAGGGATGCATTTGACATTATTGAACAACCTCTTAGCCTAGGCTATACCTTTAGTTGCCCTGCTACAGGCAGATTACAAAAAGGAAGATCGATGGTTGGCTTCTGAATGAAAACATCGGAGACTGATCTGTCAACACAAAGAATTTGCTAATGGGAATGCAAATTGTGTTAGCTTTATAAAATAAAACAAAAACAAAGCAAGGAAATTCTAACAGTTTAGCACTCAGACGAATACTTTTAGAACTGTTCTCTGAAAGGGCTCTTGTGAAGACTCATCCTGCACGTGCCCCAAGCAGAAGGAGCAATGGCTGAGATCTCCAGTATAAAATTTAGATTAAAATTCTATGATTCCATTTCAAAAGCAATGAAAGATGAGAGGATTTGTGCCCTTCAGAGGACATAAAATGTAACAATAACAAAACGTACCTTAAATACAAGAGTTTAGTATCGACTCCTACGTTACTCAGAACTCATTTCTGTAAACCTAATAGCAATCTGCATGCGGCAAGACTAACAAACTTATTTTAACCAATTTTAACTAATTATTTTTAATGGAATTTCACTGCATATTATATACTGTTCAAAACAAACGAAAAACATGGGGTACTCTGCCACGAAAGGATTTCCAGCATCCCAGTTGGGGAATATCCTACACCTGCATGAGAAACAATGCTTCAGAAAAGAGAGGGGTTTTTACCAATTTAAAGTGCAGAAGGAAAAGAACGGATGCAGAGAAAATAAAGCATCTCACTAGGGCTTCTTTAAAGATAGACTCCTGCTGATCCTGCGTATTGGATAGCACCTCATACCATGAGAAAAGACAGGAAGGTCAGAGTCGTTATTCATAGCAGAAGGCTACAAAAGTAAAGATTTAGAAGGGCATTAAAGATCATTTAAACAATAGCCTTTAGTTTATTCAGCAAAATAAAGGCAGTCTTATTTCCACATGTAATCACTTGGAGACAGATTCAGCCCTGCACTTCACAAGTTGCATGAGAGTTTATTTTTTTAATGAAATGTGCCCAATTACCTGCCTCCTGGATTTTGTGTTTCATACACATCTGATGTAGAAAATCCACAAGTTTCCAATTCTTATAATGCCACACATAAGGGGGAAGAAAAAAAAAAAAGAATTTAGATTTCATTAACATCTTAGCCCATAAACTCGTTTAAAATGAACATGGAAGAAGCCATCCCAGAAAACCCATGGATCACATGGCATGCCTGCAGCCTTCTAATTTGTCCTGGTTTTAGCTGGGATAGAGTTAATTTTCTTCTAGAACTATAACACAAAGGTTCTGTGCAAACTTTCTCTGAGAAAATAAAGTTAAGGTAGAATCACAGCTCTGAAGGGATTACTTTTTTAACTTTTATTTTAAATTATTAAAAACTTGATATGAAGAATTCATTTAAAGTCATAATATAAAAGCTGAGCTTTTATATTGTTCCGCTGCTGATCTTTAGCAGATTTTTAGATGCGTATCAGTTGAAGATGAATTTGAAAAAAATAAAAAAGTTATATAGCTGTATGAAATAGATATAGCATAGTCATTTGTGAATACATTAGGCCTGACCTTAAACAGGTGGAAATCTCCAGTGCTTCATTTTATACCAGCTGAGAATCTGACCTATTGAATTTAAGTGACATTTCCCATCAATCTTTTATTTATTTCACATCCATTGCCAGTTTTTTATATGCTGTATGAACTAATGTGAACCATTTATTAGCTGCTGTATTCAAGAGTCAGAATGATGACATTAAAAATAAAGCAAGACAAACTCCTGCTCTTTTTTCCACTTTTTTCCTACTTTCCATATAATTCATGACTCTTATTCAGAACATGGTAATTCTTCTTCCTGGCACTATTCAGGCTACTTTATCTTATTTCGGTAAATAAAACAATCTGAAAATTACAGTGCATAGTGCAGAAAGAGTTAGAGATTAAAGATAATTTGATGATGACCTAAAGCAGTGAAAAGAAATTGATTTATATTGCAACAAAACCACTTGTAATAGGTTGCTTCAGTAATCTTGCACCATGTTACAGAAGCCTGACCTGCCTCACACATCAAAGCAGAGGGGGTGAGGTTCACTGGAAGGCTGTTTCTCAGCTGAGGTCAGGTGGTGGGAGAATGGTGGGAGGTTTGGCCCCTTTCTGCAGCATTCCTATGTATGCAGTCAGACTTGTATAGGGTTTGTACTCCCTTAAAATACAGGTTTTTACTTTAATTTCTCAGGACTGCAGATACTGCCTTTTATTTGGAGTAAATAATGAGATGACTCCCTCATATGCAGAGAGTTATCCTATGTGGAATACAGCAGTATAGAATGAAGAGAGTAACAAGGAAAAGAACACAATAAAAAAAATAAATGGGAACTGCTGACAAAGAATAGACTTTATATAGTAAGAGAAACAGCCATTTTCTGCAACAGGTACAAGAAGTACCCGTTTACTCTATAAAAAGTTCATGTTAAAATGACTAAGCAGCACACAGCTTTGCAGCAGTACAGTGCTGCATAACAGGAAGTTGAAGCTGATGTCTTAGGTGCTTGAAATTGAAAACGTTCTTATTAACACACTCGAGTAACAGAACCAGTATGCAATCCTTGCATTACACCACTGGAGATTGGTACATACAGTTAATTTGGTGGTGCACGTGCATTTCAAATGCATTCACAGCTGCTGAATACTGTACTTTGAAAATAACACAGATTGTGGTGAAGAGAAATGGGACATTTTGACAGCTTTGAAGGAAAATATCTATTGTCTTAAATATCTATTTTGGGAAGAAGTCACCCTCTGGACATGTCATTGCTCATTGCTCTCCAGTGACTATTTTCTCAAGCTGTTGGAGCTCACAGTTAAGTCTAACCTGAAGATGACTGGCTTGGGACGGCAGGCAGAATCCTTCCCACTGTGGAAGCCTGGTTAGTGTTTCAGTATGGTTCAAAACTGGAAGGAAATAAAACTGTTCTTCTCAACACTTCCAGAAGCCGTATATGACATGCAGCCTGCGAGGAGTCCATCAGAAAACTGTTAAACCAGACTGTTTTCTCCTCCCTTCTCTGCATATCGAAGGCTTTGCTCATTCCCAGTCTTTTCCTCATTGTCACTCATCTGTGACTTCACTCTCCATCTGTATTGCCATATGCTGAGTGGTAAGGTCATGTCAAAATCCTACCCATAATATTAAAAAAACCTGTTATGTAGCAGCTTATGCAAAAAAGATTTAACAGCAGTGTAAAAAAAAAATTTCCTAAATCCTCACCCAAATAAAAAAAAAAATCTCACTCATTCTGCTTGTTTCCAAGCTTATTTCTGCTCTTGGTTCTCAAACATCAAGACTTAGGATTAGTTTAGCGTGCTTTTGTCAAATCGGATGAAGAGCCGTTTCTCTTTTATATGTTCCCATACAAAGAAATAATAGCCTATAAGGTAATTTTTATAGTAGCCAAATCCAGACAGATGAAGAAGCCTGCAAAGTGGCTAAAGTAAACTATCTTCCAAACAAAGGGTTTCTCTCTCTCTGCGTCTCTCATGTTACTACCTGACTTACCACTGGCATCCTAAAATACCCAACAAATTGGTGGCAAAATTTATGTTGATACTAAGACCTCCAATGCCCCTAAAATTGCTGACTCCATATCCTTTGCTCAGGATGCTACTTCTCATGGGTGATGAAGCAAAGAACACCTTAATCTGCAAATGTCAAGATAAGTAAAATTCATGTCAGCCCTTGCAAAACAAAACTACTGGTGCAGAAGGTCACTAAACACTTCAGGCAAAATGCTGGACTAAGGATCTGATCCTGCAAACTTTTCCTTGACAACATAAAGTCAGTGCAGAATATTTGGAATATATAAAAACAAGGTAAGTCCTTGTTCAGGGCCTTTTGCATGAACAGAGAGTATTATCCTGCAAATTTACTATTGCTCTGGAATTTTGAAATTAGGTTACATAAAAATTGTAGTTATTCCTCTGATAATCTAAGAAGAATTTTATGTGTAGATACTCTGTGGAATACCAGTTCAGCAAAGCATTTAACCTTGTGCTCTACAACTATTTCTACACAGCAAGCTTCTTTTCCTCAGATTAAAACTTCATATCCTCTGCGTAACAAACACCAATGGATAAAGCCAACAGATACTGAAACTAGGAGCTCAGGGGGATTGTTTCAATGCCTGTACAAACTAAAGTTAATACCTGAAATTATATTGGCTCACATAGTCAATCTACAGCTGTGTAATTGCAAAATAAGACGGTAGAAACTGCTAGAGTAAAAAAAAAATATATATATATATGTGTATATATATATATAAACATCAACCAACCAGAATGTGTCAAAACAGAGGATTCTCTGGCTTAGTACCCTCTCACATCAGTCAGTGGGAACAATAAGGGACAAGAACAGTTCAGGTACACACACCTGCTTCTTTAGCATGACTGCCCAGGTCCTAGCACCTCCTGGGTAAGGAGGTTCCTAAGTCTGAAGTCAAACCTGCAACTTTAGTCTTTATTTTTGGTATCAATCTTTCTTTTCCTGAATTTATTTAACCAGTGGTTTAATACAGTTTGGCCGCTGCAGCATTTGCCAGTGTAGTCTGCATACTACAAGAAGCAGTTCCTTCGCAATTTCGTAACTGTAGTGCTTAAACAGAACTATCAGATTCCATGAATTAAACCAGTATTTGTTTATTTTGGGGATCCTCATAAGTAGAAATATGTTTAGTTGCTGACCCCTGATGCCTGAAGGCAGGTATGAATGTGCAGGGAGGAGCTGGTAAGCTTGCATGGGCCAGTTGGGGTGCTGCTCAATGGAACCAGAGGCATTATGATGCCATTCGTGGCATTTTGAAAGCTCCATGCAAGAAGCACTAAACATCTACACTTTGGATCTTTTCATATGCTTTGTTCATCCGTTTCTAACACAAATCTAAGTCTATTCCCTTAGCAGGTGGATCTAAAGGACAGTATGGTCAGTTTTTGTTAATCACTCTCCTGCTGCTTTCAATGTAAAGGGAAGGCTGAAGCACTTTACACTGATGTCGCCTCAGATCTATAAATGGAGATAGCAAAGCAGGTGTCCCTGCGCCACTCCATCTCTACAGCTGCAGACTAGGAAGCAAGAAAGCATTGATATTGATTACATTATTTTTGGTTTTCCCATGGGAAACAACTTCTTCCAAAAATACTTGGTTTGCATTTGTTATCACAAGCTACAGCCCTCCAGGGAGAGGAAATATCCTGGAGACTGAAAATCAAAAATTTAAAGACTGCCTTCAATGTTTCCTCTTAGTATCCCTTCTGAATTGCAGTTTTTCTGCAATTAGCCTAAAATGATCACAAAACTGGAGAAGAGGAAAAACCCTAAACTTCCCTGTATTAAATAACATAAAGAAACAAAAAGACAGATAAGGTAGGAAATTAAAACCACAAATGCAATTTTAAAATTAAGATGCCACTTTCAAGCCTTCATCTGCAGAGTCTAATAATCACCAAAAAGCTGGCTGCAAGCTGCTCTACAGTGGGTGTATTCACACGTATTTCTATGGCAGGGTTTTCACGTTCTTTTTATATAATTTTAAAAATCAGGGCTGGCTAATACAAATAAAAAAATGTGGGGAGGCAAAGGGGGCACACAGAAATCACATGGATAGCACAAGCCAACAGGTTGTGGAGCTTTGCAATCATAAAATGCCACATTGTGAAAAGCTCGCATTCAAATTAAGAGCTAACCTCAGTTTGGAAAGAAAAAAAGCCTCAAAGCTATCCTCAGCGCTAATATTTAAACTGAGTAACTTACATTGAAGTCTTAAGTTACTATGAAGCTGTTACACTGAAGTTCCAGTTTAAAAAAATTCAGAAATGGTAACCACAGGTCTGTGAATGAGCTTTATTTATCTTCATGAACAGCAAGTAATGAAAAAGCCAATCGTGTCTTAAGACTTGATTTATGGAAGTCCTTTACTTTAATTAGAACCCCAGTACATTCTGTGATTTCAGGGTAATCGAGTAGAACAATTTTGAGATTTTCTCTGATTCTTACCCTTTGTTTGTTCAAGAAGTAACATATTTGTATGGGGGACAGGGCAGATTTCAAGGGCAGTGGAAGGAGGTAGGATTCCTCTCCTCTTGCAGGCAATTTCAGAAGCAGTTGGTCCAAATTAGCTCCAAAATCCCTTTGTATGCAGATTATCACTCTTCCATCTACATAAGGAAATCTTTCCTTCAAATCTCACGGTTGTCATGCATAGTAGCGACTCTGAGCTATACCTTTGATTACATTATAAATTAATATTTGTCTTCAGCATCCAATCAATAGGAAAGAGTATTTTGTCAAAAGGAGCACCATTGCCAATACTTGAGCATATTCATGAAGGCTTAGCAGTGATTACTGTGCTCAGGCACACACAGCAGCAGGGCTTTCTTCACCCATGCTTTGTGTGTGCTGCACCTTGCATCTTTTCTGGAGATTTTCCATAGGCTCTAATAGCTCCCAGTAGGCCTCCACACAGCAGACCTCTGCACAGCTGGGAAGCTGACGTTGCTATGGAGCACCACCACCATTACTGAATAAAGGTGCAAAACAGTGCATTACAGCTGACATGCAGCTATGGAAGGCATTAAGTGTCTTTACTGAGCTGTCACTTACAGCCCTGTGGGAGATCAGAGGCAAGTCACGGGTCCGGGAAAATAATATAGTGCATTAGCAATAACTGTGACAGAAAGCTGAAGGGGTTACACAGAATTAGTTATACCACATATGGCTGTACTTGGAAAAGGATGACTGAACTAATATTGACTGCATTAAAACATACGACTCTGCTCTGGCCCTTCAGAAACTTTACGTTATTGCTAAAGTGACAAGGGAGCTATTACCTCCATTAAACAAATACATACTTGTATTAGCCATTATATGCATATATAAAATAGACATCTATGCATAGATGCCTGTTAACTTCATCTATATGAGAACAGAGCCAAGCTCTTTTCAGACTTACATGTGCCAGTCTTATTCACTGCCCTGTGAGTTTTGAATGCATATCACAATAGCACAGCTTATTCCTTATAAGCATTTATAGTAGTGCTCCTTATTTTACATTTCTGACACTCACTTCTACAACTTGGGAGATTTCCAAACAGTAAGACACAAATTAGACAACATTATAATCCATCAACTCTCCCTGATGTCAACATCTTCAGTTCTTGGAGTCACTCACTATAAAATATATTTATTCATTCAATTTTTTAATAGCAGATTAATATGAGTCAGGCAACAAAGACTTTGTCCTTTCTCCCCCAGATTTCTCAGAGGTACGCTATCAACAGGTAGGTGGCCAAACATCCATCGGCTGCTGCTTGGTATAAAGGAAAGCATCCTCTTCTATTAAAATATAATTTACAACTTTGAGTAACTCCTCCCAGTTAAGCTGTCACATCCCTTTTACATAAGTTTGCAAGACTCCCACTAAATAAAATGCTACACTGGGATGAAAGTTTATAAGCATCATACACATACACAAACACATACGAAATTCTGATTCTTTTTTTTATTTCATTCTGTGCATTTATTGACTCTAAATACCTTAGAGATAGAGAACAGGAAATTTCTGAGTGACAGTTACAGCTGTAGTACACATTATCTTTGCCTAACATATTACAGAGTTTTATGAAGTATGAATTCAATTGAGTAATAATAACCTGTTACAGTGGAAAACACACCTTTATGTACTGCTTCTGATCAAACCAAGATACTGCCCACCTCCTATCATTTCTGAGAGCAACACTGTCCACATTAATTCACTAACGATTACTACTGTAGACCACAATACAGTACAATATTAGATTATCCATTAAGGATTTTATGGTATTCAGGTAACATTTAGATGTATCTCCTGGATCAGAACCTTTTCCACTGCAATACATGCAGTAGAAGCGAGAGTTTTATCTCCCAAAGATCCCCAAACCTTTTCTTTTTTAGAGAGAATTCCTGTTTACTTTCACTGTGGCTGGGTATTATTTATGTCATTATTCGAGAGCGCATTATTTGAAAATGCAAAGCAATTCTTACTACAGCTTTTGACAAGAATCACGGAGTTAAGGGGCTTATTTTAAACCTCAGTGAAGCAGGGATATTTGCTTTTACGAGAAATTACTTCCATTTTATGGGTCAGCTGACTAAAGCCTTGTGGGTCTATGGAAACGTAGCCCAGTACGCATTTCTCAGCTATCAAATCAAACAACATGGAGTTAAATTGGATCTCCACTATGAAAAGAGCAAGTTAAACCCAAACTGATTTAAAACTCGGATGAGCTTAATTTGACCCTCAGCTAAGTTATTGTAAAGACAAACATGGAAATTTTAAAGGAAAAAGTTCTAAGTAAACTCAAACATTTAAGTTATGCTTAATGAGTAAAGTCTGGTCCAAAGACAGTGGCTGAATTCTTAATTTAAAAGAATTCCCAAGTTTAAACAGAAATACAGTAGAGGATAAATTGTAAGGTATTACATATTTACCTGAGGATGAAGAAAGCAAGCTCTTCACTTCTCCAGGAAAATGCACAGTTCCTTTCAGCACCCTTACCAGAGAGGTATATGTGGTATTTCACATCTATGGCTGCCTGTACATTAAAAGACACTTTCATATCCTGGCCAAGCTTTCCTCTGTTATTTATATTTTGCCCATTGTTTGGCTCCATTCTGCTCTATAAAAAGACCTGCTAATGAAACTGTATGTATATAATTCATGGAGTGCTGCATTCCAGACTACGTGGAGAGCAACCTTATCAATTATTACCTAAAATCAGTTAGCTTTGACTGTTAAAATACATAACAGATCATTCCTGTGATACAAACACTTGACACTATACACATGAAAGTTGCTTACAAAAGTAGAGTTTGGATTAATATTAACTGTGAAGGTGCTGCTGATTTGACACCATGATATTAATGTCTAAGTACACAGCAGCACTTGTATTGTGAATAAGAATATTATAATAAGTATTTTATTAATAGTTTTTGATGATTCAGTAATTTTAATACATGCTTTGAAGTTGGTTTGTATTTGACTATCAACAATTAATACATTTTTAAAGGAACTTTTTATTTCATTTGGGTTTGGTGCGGAACAGAAAGAACATCTTTTCAAAAGTCTAAACAGATTTTCTAAAATGTTTAGAGAAAGAAACCAAAAGTTACACAGTAGTGAACTTCTCTCCTAAAGTAGCATTCTGTTTCTGTCAGTAACATAGTTTAAGGCCACTGCTACCCCGCAAATGTAGATTTTTGATAAATTTTGGGGGTTATTTGCAAAATACCCTTATTTTAGGATTTCGCCAAATAACTCAAAGACTGGTGGCAAAAATGACAGATGCCCATTAGCATAACTGACTGCTCAAAAAATAACATTAATGCCTTATTACTTATAACATATTCACCCAAATGTTTCATTAACTTTGTAATGCAATATTAATGAGAAAGATAACTAAAATTTCCTGGACCCAGGAACTGCAAACTGCCAGCTAATCATTAAATCCCAGCTCTCCTTTCACTTAGTTTCATCTGCACAGATTCCTCACAAATTCCCATTCACAGATCACAAAAGAACAATTTGGGTTACTTCAAGAATTAATTAGACATTTGTATGAAAGCCACTAGAACAACTGCTCCTCCTGCGAGTTCATAAAGCTGTTTAATTTGCTCTTGTATTTTCATTCAGAGAAGCTGGCAACATCACAATAAAACGCAGCATGCAGAGATAGCAAGCCAAATTTCTTACTTAATTGTTCACTTTCATTTGCTATGCTCATTTAAAAGAAGCAAGCACTAACACCTTTTAACCTCAGCAGTGACACAGCTGGGGCACTCTTCACACATAAAATAGACTGACTTAGAATAATGTACCCCTTGTCAATCTGTAAAGAGTATTCAGATTGAGATTTAAAGTCTGTACTTGCATTAGCAAAAGGATGAAAACCCCTCTCTTGTACAGTTTAGCTTTTATTATGTTTATATCTTAGCAGCTAATTGCCTGAAGAAAGGAAAAGAAACAGTGAACAGGGAGTATTGAAATGTGTATTAAATGCTGCAGAATAATGAGACAGCATATTTACCAATTTCTTTTTCTTAACAGCTTTGCTTCACTGAGGAGTTAAATCACCATTTGAATTATCTCTTTCACCAAAGCTGTCTTTATAAAGCTTCTATTGAGCAGAAGTAATAGACGGACTCCTATACAGGTCACAGGGCAGATCAGATTTCTGTATTCAGCAAAGGTATCCCACAAGAAACTTGGCTTAGCCATGGAAATAATGTCACTAAAAAGTCATAGTGTGCCCTGTGGAGAGCTAATCGAGGGTGGAGATGAAGATAATCCTCCCTCTGAATAGCAGCCCTGGCTAACCATAGCTAAGCATCTGTTTCATACTTCTTATGAAGTATTTTTTCCTACTCTCCAGCCATGGAGTTGGAAGGCACAAGTGCATCCTTTTCACCTTAAACATGAAAGTCCTTGTAAGATTTTCAAATTCACTATCTGCAAAGGAAAATGTAACCATTCAGACTTACATGCAATGCAAAAACTGGCTCTCTAGCATACCAGCACTGATGTCCATCTGTCAGCATGGCACTTAGCCCATACACAAGGTGGGACGCCAGTTTCAATAGGGTGTAGGTGCCAATTAAATACAAATTTAGAGTGATAGCCTGCAGAAGACAGCAAATAGCATCTACTACGTGAAGAGGCTTTTCTGATGGTAAATACTGCCAAATGTTTTATTATGAAGGACCATTCATGTTTATGATAGCAGGCATTATGTCTTGGATCTAAATCCCATGAAAGTCAAAGTAGCCTTCCAAACTCTGCAGAAAGTATACATATGTAATATCTGTCAAAGCCTGCTCTTACTAACTTGAATAGCAAGACTATTTAATTCATATGGAGAACTAAGGCATCAGAGAACATGCCTTCTTCCAATCAATCTACATGACAGTGAAAACTCTGAGCACAGAAAGTACTAATTACATGTGATTGACAAGGTAAAAAGAAAGACTGAAGTGCTTATCCTTAAAAAATAAAAAGTAACAAAAAACCAGAAACAAGAAAACAATCAACACAAAATACACACACACACACACAAAGCTTGGCTATTCGTAACTGTTTTCCTCCCCCATGGCAAACAGCTTGCAATTAAATAACATTCATCCCAGCTACCTCCCAAATAATTTCTGAAGTAAATGCATTACCAAGATAACAAAATCTGGAAGTTAACATTTACTCTTCAAAGAATAGCATACAGGGGAAAAAAAAAAAAAAAAAAAAGTAATGTTAATAATTTTTATGGCATTAATGTTTATAGATGAAAAGGATTCTCAGATTTCCTTCTCATTTTCCTCCAGCCTCTGTTTCTTCAGCCTTTTAGGGCATGTTCCTTCCTGCAGAACATATTTTCTTGAGATAAAGTGAGACGAAAAAAAGCACAACATAAACCCCAGTAATTTCTGTGAACTGCAAGATGTAAGAAAGGAGGAACTGCAAAGGAAGGACTAAAAAAGGCAGCAGTCAAGGACCAGCTGATACCAAAGAGGTCA
This sequence comes from Psittacus erithacus, assembly GCA_009867235.2. Lineage (NCBI taxonomy): Eukaryota > Metazoa > Chordata > Aves > Psittaciformes > Psittacidae > Psittacus > Psittacus erithacus. The sequence goes on along the minus strand of WYDI02021740.1, from coordinate 3,168 downwards.
GACCTCACAGGTGTGAAATCCAAATTAAATACTATTGGAAACTGCTGAGAGTGGGACAGAGATAGCAATGGAGTACACTGACAATCCAGAACTGATTGACCTGACTGAGGTTTTGACCTGAGTGATGGACTGTTGTGCTTTACAGTGCCTACTGCCTTCAGCTGAGCTTTCAGAGCTCTTCAGAGCCAGAGCTGGAAGAGAAGCAGATGGAACCTGTAACAGGGCTTTTCTTTCTAGGAATACAGACAACATCACACTAGGCTTTCACAGACACAACGACCCCTCCAAAACCAACCAACTCTTCGTCACGTCTTTTTCTTCTCACGATCTCATACCTAACACTCTGTGTGCCAGATGCATATCTGACATCCTCAGATGTTTACAAATGCTGCCGAACATACAGATAAGCTGTTCAGAAAGTTTTCAAGAGATACTTCCGTGTTTTATGCAGCACATAAATGGATACCGCCATTTTAAATGAAAATATGTTGCACAGGCACACTGTTACAGTATAGGAGTTTAATGTCTTGGTATTAATACAGTTCATATTGCTTGTTTCTGTGAGGTATGGCATACCAACAACCTTCCCCTTCCCAAGTTTTCCTTAAAGATGTGTCTGAGCAGGGAAATAACACCTCATTTCCAATGCTTGTCTTTGTTCTGTCAGAATTACAGCATTTCAAAATGTCAAATTCAGCTATCAGGCAGATTTCTGCCACTACAACAGATGACTTTGGTTTTACTTAAATAAGAAGGTAGACATTATTAACCAGAGACAGAAATTAAGTAAAAAAATACCCCAAGCAACATAATTTGCACAATGTCTTCCTAGCACATTTACTAAAGTGCTCAACATTAATTTTCATTAATTCATGCTGGGGATGTAGCTAGTGTCTGTGGTACAAGGAACTGAACTTTACAAGGGAGTCTAAGCATCTGTCCTGCACTAGAAAAAGACACAAGTAGGTTTTCCAGAATGCTTGGCATCAAGTGCTTGTATCTCTACTTACAAGCTTCGATTTGGGTGATTTTTCTATTCAAATCTTCGCTTGGAGAAACCTTGAAGCATGAATATTTGGAAAAAAAAAAACAAAACAAGGCTATTTTCCATTTCTTTCCCTCCTAGAACATTATCATCCCCCTTCCCACTCTGCAAAATATGAACTGTGGCACACTTTCTATATGCTGTTTAATACAATCTCATTTGGGGGACAGGAGGTTATCAGGTGGAGGAATTGCAATCTGCCTGCCAATTCCTGCAAAAGACCTTTGTAAAGTCACTTTAGCTGAATTAATCGCTGAAAAGCACAGAATGAGATATCTCTTAACAGCAGTGCAGAACCTAAGGTAATACTCCAAGTAATTTTGAGCACAAAACAATTAATCATGCTCTAGACCACACAAGAACTTCACAAAAGAGAAACAAAAAGAGAAGCTGTCAGACACTGGAATACAAACCAGTGATGGGTACCAGAAACAGCAAACAGTCAGTAACAAAGAGCTATGCAGATACAGTGCAGTCCTTCAGCGCAGCCTAAACAGCGTATGTCTTCAAATCTCACAGTGAATTGTAAAATCAACAGCCCAAGACTGAAATTGTCTTACAAGTGCAGCTATCCTTGCATTCCTTGTAATATACAACAGACGCTTAATTTAAACTGCTAAGACCTGAGACAGGAGAAGAGCTATTCTCTCATTTAATGGGATTCTAAATCATTAAAGCTAGTTAAACTATATGACAGAAAATATTAGTTGAATCCTTAGTGTTATCATACGATGATGAATATAGAATCTTAATAGCACATAAGTTTCTGTTTTTACCTTGCCTAAATGTGAGCAACAAGTTTGGACAACACACATAATTTTAGCATTTCCATGTTTATATTTTCTCCTTTTTTTTTTTCCTCACCAAAACAACACCTGAAGTTGTGGGAAAACCTATTTTTGTATATTAAGAAACCTTAGCATTGTATATGCTGTTTTTAGGAAAGCACCAGAAAAAAAGACCCCTTTCCTGCATTGTGACAGGGCATGAGCACGAATTTCCTGGTAAAGGCTCAAAGAACCTTCCCTAGAGTTTAAAGAACATCTGCCATGCTTTTCTCTAAATAGATGAGTTAAGAGGAGAATATTAAATGGTATCAAATCAGAGCACCCTAATTTGGCAGCCTTGAAAATAGACAAAGGGTGATTTCTCAAAGAATATCTAAAGCACTGAGTTAAATAATAATAATAATAACAACAGCAATAATCTTATTACGTATTAAGGCAACACAGCCTCTTTTTGTCACAAATGAGTCTACTCAAATCTCTAAAAACTAATTTGGCCAGAAAACTACATGCACTGAGATGATCACCAAACAGAGTTTGCTATCTCAGTGTTAGAACTAAAACCCTTGTTACCTAAAGGGCTACAGACACAGAAAGACATTTTTGAAGCAATAGACAAATCTGTGGATTATGAGATAAATTTCATCACCTCTGGATGTAGGACTCCTAGATGAAGGGTGTTCACAAATTGACTTGAGGTAGTCTAATCCCCTCCCCTTACCTCTAGCTTTATAGACTAAGCTGGATCATTCTTTTGCAATCCTCATTTCTGACTGCACAGCAGCCTGACAATCCTATCGCCATCGGTAAGGTCTGCAGAAGTGTCAGATAGCTACAAACCGAATACATTAACACTAACATAATGACTTGCCTGTATGTCACAAGTAGAAGAAAAACATGCTAGGAATTTGGAAAAAGCTGCTGTATGCTACCAGGGCATTTCTGAATGCCAGCTGTGATGCTAGCCCTTAAAACCAAGTCCTGCACAGACAAAAATGAACACAGGTTTTGATCACTTAAACCCCCACCTTTTAAAATACCTCATTTGCTCAGAGAAACATAAAAGAAGCATAATCTTACTCAAACCTCAGCCTTAGCACCACATCCTATGGCACCTGCTACACAAACACTGTAGTAAGAAGACAGGACTTTTATTTATATAAATTCGCCCTAGTACTGAACTACCACCTAAAGAGTCTTTTTTCTGCCTATTTATAGAATCATAGAATAGTTAGGGTTGGAAAGGACCTTAAGATCATCAAGTTCCAACCCCTCTGCCATGGGCAGGGGCACCTCACACTAAACCATGTCACCCAAGGCTCTGTCCAACCTGGCCTT
>WYDI02021739.1:0-27557 GCA_009867235.2 Psittacus erithacus | reverse complement strand
TAGTGTGAGGTGTCCCTGCCCATGGCAGGGGGGTTGGAACTGGATGATCTTAAGGTCCTTTCCAACCCTAACTATTCCATGATTCTGTGGTTATGTGTTCAGTGTCATGCCCTGGACAGCAACACAAAGCTGATTATTTTTGTGATTAAAGCATTTTGTACAGAAAGGGTCATGTCTTTGCTGCAAGTGCATTATCTAAAATCTGGCTTCCAGGCTGCTGCTGGCAGCAAGGTTCTGCTTTATTGTGTGAGCTGGTGGCTTAGGAGGCTGAGCTTAGTGAAAAACAACGGTGCTTATCTGCACTGTGGGCTCCAGGGGACTCTTAGCATTAAGGCTTTTGTTGCAGGCAGCACAAAAGGAGCTGCTTTATTGAGCTTTAAAATCACATTAGAATGCAATAAAAGTCAAAGTTCTCGCAAAGCAAGATCTGCTCCCTGGATAGACCCAAGGTTAAGAACTCCAAAACGTGTTTCAGGTAAAAAGTCTCTTACCCTAAAGTTCCTCACTAATTATTTCCAATTTCCTACGACTCGTCCCTGGCACTATCATAGTGCTGAGCAAGGAATTAATCAGGAATGATTTATTCAGCAAACTTTTCTGGTTTGTGGTGCTGGTTGACAACAATTTTCTCCCAGTTCATTCCTTATTTAAAATCAGTAGATGAGTAATTCCAGAGCAATATTTGGTCTGTAATTAGTTGGCAAAGAGCTCATTGTGCCTCCTGGATGTGACTGATGGATGAGAGCTTAAACAGATGTGTATGGCATGTGGTTGGCTTATTCTTTCACTGGATGTATTTCATAGGATAATTGTGTTCTGGCATAAAGAATTACATTTAATTTAAAGATTATAGCAGAGTCCTCTGAATCTTGGCTACAATGGAAAGCATCTATGTCAGTGGGGATGTGCCACGTGTGATTAAACTTGGCTGTGCTACAATAAATAGCCCCCTGCATTCACGTTTTCTGTAACCTTCACTTCAGATGGGTCCAGACTTCACGGTCAGAGGCTTAGAACCAGCTTGTTGAAAGGTGCAGCTCCAGTCTGATTAAAGGCAAGAGGCCATGAAAGACAGAGTCCCCTAGTGCAGGTGTCAGGGCTGACCTTGCACACATGCCCTGCGGCGTCAAGCTGTGCTGGGGGAACTGCAGGAGAAACTTCATTTCCAAAGGCTTTTAAAAGTTGTGCTTTGAGGCTCCTGAGCTGACCTGCCTTGCCGCAGTGAATGGAGTGCAAGTGAAGGGTGTGCAGGCAGAAATGCCTCCTGTGAGAGTACATGGCTTGTGGATGCTATTTCTGGAGCAGTCAAAAACCACTGAGGAAGCAGCTCCTCCCTGTTGCTCCTTGAGCTGTTATTTGTAGTGCACCGTTTCGGTAGGATCCAGCTGTGGGGAGAATGCAGACATCTCCAGGGGAGGAGAAATGAACGCATTTGGCTTTTTAAATAATAAAGCAGGAAAGATAACACAAAATTTCACTTCTTGAGGACATGGACCCATGTTGAAGCCATTATTGGTCTAAGCAGCATCACCGATGCCAGGTTGGTGACATTGGACATAGAGTAGAGGCACTTGTTTCCCCTTGGACTCTATGTCGCCTTCCTGCTTCCATTTCTCCCATGGCTTTCCCTCATCCCTCACACACATTCCTTGTCCATACACAAAGCAAACCGGCCAGTAAACCTGTCTTGTGGGATTGTCAATGAGTCATCCCCACACCAAAGCCCAGGACAACATACAAACCTCTTAATTTGTATTTTGAGGCTCATACGTGATTTTCATTCACTTTCTCCTGTGGAACAGACCCAGAGTGATGAGCAGCACAAACCAATATCACACACCCCATAAACCGAATCAGTGAGCTGCTGTACAGGGCCTGTACAGGTAGCTGCTGGGAGAGCAAAGTAACGGCAAGTGAGAAAGTCCAAGGGAAAAGGCTGGAGCTGCCAAGCTGTGCTTTGCACCATGGCTGCTTCCCCAGCGCTCCTGCAGACAGCATCATGTAGCTGTCATTTCTCCTGCTGCTAATTCCCATTAGCGCATTGTGCCAGGCACTGTGCATCTGATGCTGTGAACACTGGTAGCCATCTGTGCTTTATTGTACTGCACAACCCAGTGAGTGCTGGACCTTGCACTTAATTGCCTTGTTGAACCTCATGAAATTCACAGGAGCTCACTTCTTGAGCTTGCCCAGGTCCCTGTGGACGGCATCCTGTCCCTTGGCCATGTCAACCACACCACATCACTTGGTGCTCTTTGCAAACTTGCTGAGGGTGCACTTGACCCCACTGTCTGTGTCACTGATGAGGATACTAAGCAGTGCTGGTCCCAGTACAGATCCCTGAGGGACATGACTCATTGCTGATCTCCATCTGGACATTGAGCCATTGACCACTACACTCTGGATGCGACCATTCAACCGATTCCTTACCCAGCCAAGAGTTAACCCATCAGGCCCATATCTCTCTGATTTAGAGAGAAGGATGTTGTGAGGCGCCATGTCAAGGGCGTTAAAGAAGTCCCTATAGATGACATCCATAGCTCTTGCCTTGTCTATCGATGTCGTTACTCCATCAGTCTAAATGCATAGATTGCTAGTAAACAGAGTTATCAAGAGCCCAGCTCAGTGCTATTGACTATAGTAGAAATCAGGACTTTCCATCTGTCATTATCAAAATAGCTTAAAACCTCGTTAACTAATTGAGTTGTCAGTGTATGTGTCAGGGATGAATTCAATTCTTTGCCCTGAGATAAGTTTTCCTTCTGTTGTTTACGTGACTGAAACCATTCAGTACAGCATGACATCAGCTCTCATTCCCTGATGACTGCACTGAGATTTATGACTGTTTCCAGCAGCATGTTTCTCCTGCTATTAAAGGAGAGACAGAAGAGATGAGCACACTGAAGACATGCCCTCATCTAGCACAAGGCAGCAAACTTTACATAAAGCAGCACATCATTTTTGAGTGCCATTTTCCACTGATGTGTTGGGCAATGTGGCAGCAGCTCTGACAGGAGCAGTGAAGGTTCCTGACCCGTAACCTCCAGTCACTGCTGGCGAATGAAGCAGAGAGGCTGTGGGACGATGGACATGCATCTCTTCAGGCAAAAAGTTATGCTCTAGAAAACCTTACCAAATTAAACTCACAGGGTTTAATTTGGCTGCATAGACAAGGGACTTCCATGCAGCTGGGGTACTGTCAGCTCTCTTTCCCATCACTTGGGAGAAGGAGCTTCATTTACTTAGACAATGGGATCTGTTTCTCTAGTGTACCTTCCTCGTGCTTTTCCTTGTGCTGCCCCACAGTGGTTTGCTCATAGAATCATGGAATAGTTTGAGTTGGAAGGGACCATAAAGATCTAATTCCAAACCACTTGCCATGGGCAGGGACACCTTCCACTCCTTTTTCTTCTTGAAAGGTTGCTCCTTTATCTTACTCTCTGCAATGGATAGCTGCAAGTTAAGTGACTTCATGCATGGATCTTTTCAGCTGTACGTGAAATGTAAACTCCATGTTCCAGATAGGAGATGAGATCACTGTAGTAGAGAACTGATTTGTCCCAAAGTGTGACTCTTGTTAAGGAGAAAGTATTCAAATTTGGTGTTCCAGGAATCAGAAAATAAGGATGGAGTGCGAGACTGTAAGCTGACTTGTACAAAGTCAACTGTAGCTGTGAATGAGTTCATCATGAAGTGAAGTCAAAGCAAACAATGAGGATGTCAGAAAAGCATCCAACTTTATGACTTGAAGGCCATCAAGTCAAAGATATGGCAAATGAGAGAAGGGAAGAAAGTATCTGAAGACAGTAAATAGAGATCAGAGGGGAAATTCAGAGGCAGATTTCACATTCTGCTGATATACAGTCAGTGTAATTGCTCAAGCTGGAAGGGGCTGATCATTATGACTTGGTAGGGCTAACAGATGATCATGGTTTGTTTCTCCTTGCCATTAAGAAAGACAAGACCTCCTCAGCACAAAGCTGAGGCATTTATAGCTGTGAGGGAAGAATGCCATCTTTTGATCCTAATCCACTGCTTCCACAAATAGGTCTTCTGTACAGCTCCTGATAACATAATGGTTTTGATTTGCTAAGCTTCTAAACTATAAAAACAATCGCACTCCAACATGATTGGCTTCATGTCATATTCAAGGAGTAATTAAAGCTGTCCTCTTAATCAGCACCCCACACAGGGCAGAATTGTGGAATTCCTTAGTGACTGCCAGGTATCAAAGGGATCCAAATATACTTATTTTGCACTTCTTTTAGTTCCTTTACTTATTTAAACTAAATCAAAGCCATCAGTTATTGCCACACGCGTGTTGAAAAAGTCTATCTGTATTTAAATGCTTTGTTATCAAGCATCTTTCAGTTTACTCTGTTTTGGAAATGATGAAAAAGAAACACATCGCATTTCAATATTAGGCATGTTATGACAATTATTCCTTCTTCCATGTTCCTTATGACAGCTCTTCAGGCAGGCATCAATCAATAGACGTTTTCCAACTCCAAAGGCAGTGTTTGGCCTATGACATCTCCGAATTGCTCATCAGTCAAGATATATTTGAGAGAAAAAGTAGCATTCAGATACTGTGACTGCCCTGTTAAGTGTACCTGTTCAATAAACAATACAAGTACATAGCATCGTGCTTGGAGCTTCCAAGAAACCCAAACTATAAATTACCAGTAACCTTTGGCAAAGCTTAATTTATGCATTCCCATTCATGCATCAATTGTGTCTGACTGGATCTGTTTACAAGTGATCTCAGACTTATTCTTTAATTCCACTGATGCATGAAGTAATACTCTCTGTTTTTGCTAGTGAATGTAGAAGGTGAATCAGCTCCATATTATTCTCAATCTTCCCTCCCACCCTTAGGTTAATTATGTGCTAAAGGGAGATGAAGTTAGGAACTGAGACTGAACTGAAGCATTTCATTCTCAGCTTCAAATAGGTATAGACTGATAAATTCCTCGAAGAGCAAATTTATACCACTTTAACCTCATTAAGTGACAGCAAAGGATCAAAATGTTAGTGAGGAAAGCTTGAGGTGGAGAACAGAACTAATCTCCTGTGATACTTATTCCCATGTTTTCTTTTCTGTGCAAAATCAATGTTTAGGACTTTTTAGAAAGGAAAAATTTATGGAAGTTTGACACCTCTCCAACAAGCAGTTGGAGATCTTGGCCTCTACCTCCACCGGTATCCCCCAGGATAAGAAAGGTCCAGACAGCAGTAAAAACAAGACATACATCTGGGTCGCTCAGGTCTTTTCCTGTGTAACTCTTCTAATTCTTTCTGTTTTAATACATTTTAGTCTGGGTAAGTGAATAAGATGCATCCTTCTACCTGAAATCCTATCTGAATAAAATGTAAGCACCTGGTTAAAATAAGGGAGCACCATTCCTAGCAAGAGGCGAACATTGTTAGTGATGGCTGGACTGCTCTGGGGGTATTGAGCTTACCCTTCTTTGGGTTTGTTGGTTCTTCAACAGTACTGCAAGGGCCAGGCTGTAGGTGGCTGATCCAGTTCCAAATGCAGGGTGAGTTTTCCCTTGTGATTTCTTATCTGTAGCTTTTAGCTGGAGAATGGGGAGAAGGGGTGAAATTCTGGGATCACACTGGACATGTCACCCTGTGCCATGTATTTGAATAGGAAAGCCTACAGAAGGTTTCTAGAGTTGTAAGATTTTGTGGCTGCCTTAACTCCCCTGGGTCTAGCAATGCAAGCCATTGAGGGAGGGAAAATTTATAACTAACATGTTTTAGAAGCCCATGAAAAAAAGCCTAGAATAGAAATTCCATCTACAATGCCATGGTTTTAGTGTGGAAGTGTTAGAAGGAATTGATCAGTTTCCTGCTGGAGAGCAGGAATCTCCTTTTTCGAGTGGAGTAGAAACTCAAGATATTAAACCTTATGTTGTCACTGATGCATCTTCCTACATCCATTATCTTCAGGACAATGTAAGAGGTGGTTGGGCTGGATGTTTGAAGCTATTCAGTAGTTTCATATGGTGGCCGTCAAAATCCTGAGGGACTGCTTTCGTATACAAGCGAAGTACCTGATGCTACATGCCCATCACTGAATTGCATTTCTGGACTGTTTTAGGATTTTTAAGTCTTTGGTCTTGGCTATTCTTGACCCTGGAATGGAATTGAAGAGCATGCAGCAAATCTCCCTTGCATTTCATACTAGATCTTGCCAGCTGTATATTTTAAGTGAGGCAGCAGATATGTATGCCTGGAGGAGTCGAATGGTGGGTTGATAGAACAGATTGTCCAACACTCCTTGTATTTGCACAGAGAAATGTTTTGACTGATGCCTACTGGTGAAGGACAACTTAGACTGCTCCCTATGCTGATGAATTAGTTTTACAGATTCAAACAAATTTGCTACTGTTACTTCTCCATGTTCCCTTTCAAAACTAATATGAAAAGATGACCCTCATCTGGCCAAGTGGAGACACCTACACATATGACCACATCATCTGATCCGCTTAAATTATCAGCGGGAGAGTAACGGGCACTTAGCTCATTCTAAAATAGATACTGAAACCACGCCAGACGTCTCACAACTTAGAAGTGACTGTTTCTCCGTGTTGAGTAGAAGGAGATCCTGTGGGGAGAATTTCAGATGCCGGGATTGATACTGTGGATGTGTAAGGCTTGATTAAGGCCCTAGGACCTGTTCTGGCAATGTTTGGCAAAGCCTTTGGAACTGAGATTTGCTGCTTAGGCTTCTTCTCATGGCTTTTTATGTGCTCTGAAATTCCCCTCATGAACTTTTCATAAAGGTATGCATATTTTTTTTCAAAGACAAAAGAGTTAAACCACTTTCAATACATAAGTTTCATTCCACTAATATACTAATGGCTATAATGGTTTATAATTAACACCTCCACTATGTAGTTTCAATGATATCTACTGTATCCATTGTAGTGCATGCAACAGAGGCACCACGTGCTATGTGGTGTCTATAGATATATTTCCTTCACCATTTCCACTGTGATTTAGTGGTCTTTGCAAAACAACATGAGACATGGCAGGTAACATTATCCTCATAATTTGCTTGATGCTGGTGTACACTAAGTAAGGGGTAAAGAGAATGAAAGGAATAGAATTGTGCCAATACAAAACTGCACATTCAAGATCAGAATTAGGCTCTTTTGATTTCTTCTGAACTGATAGGCCCCTAATTAGGCAAGTTCTTTTGGAGCAATACTAGTGGGAGTAGTATTGAGGACTGGCTAAATTGCTTGGTAGCTTTCTTACCAGCACTTTTACTTCTTGGATACACTGAAGACAATGTTAATCAATATACTTGCCTGCATTTACTGTAATAACCCTTTTATACTAAAAATGTCTTCTTACTCAGAAATGTCAGCAGATAATCATGTCCATTAGTGAGCTATGTCTTTGAAGACTGTGAGAAGCGGAGAGCCTAACAATACAACAGAGCAGGCATGGGACTTTGAATAAAATCCAGCTTTTCCTTCCAAGCTAATGTTTTGTTTCTCTGGAGCAGCAAGTGCTTGAAAGTCTCTTGCAGACTTTTGCAAATGTAAAAGCAGAAGAATGATTCAGACATCAGAGGATGCACAATACAACTGCAAATACCAATGCACTAATTGTGATGCTGCTCTTGGGTTAATTGAAAAGAAATCTGTCACTATTTATTCTCCTAAGATGAACATCTAGTTTACAGGCAAGCTCTATTAGTGGCTGCTTTAAAAATTAATTGACCATATCACAGTATTGAGGAAGAGCTGCACTCAATAGAGTTACATGAGATGTCTCGTTGTATTTCTTTGCAAACCCAACAAGGATAAGTCCCCAAAGGACTCTTAAGCCTTTTTACAAGTCAACTGCATTGAGAATAGAAATGCGTGGAAATGCAATGCCATTTGATGTGGTGACATGCTGTTCATACAAATTCTTACAATACAAACCAGCCACAGTGTTTTGTCATAGTCAGTCCAGGAACCAATATGTTGAATAATCTGAAGATCCATAGCAAAGCAGTCCTGCCCTTCCACAACCTTTAGCTGCCAGGCCTGGCCTGGTTATGTGTTAAGAGCCTTTTGTAGAGGAAGGGCTTATGACTGGCTCAGGTGGATACTGCCTCTTCCATCACCTCCTTTCTTAAGTGTTTGCTTCATGGTTTGAAGGACCTATTGAGTCCTGCAATCTGAAGGCAGAGTTAGCAAAGTCCTGTGCCTGTGAGCCCTCTGCGATTCAGAGCAGCAGCAGACTGCAAGGGTTTTAGGGGAAGCATCATGCAAACCAGTAAATTCCATATACTGGCAGAGATGTGAATGTAGAGGCTAACCTAGCATTGACCCTGGGATGTAGTGCCTAAGCACTGTGCTTTTTCATGTGGATTCTTCTGGAACTCAGAGAGCAAAGCAGATGGGAAAATATGCAAAATCATAACAAGGCTCAGAGGACCACAAGAGGAGAGCAGTCAAAGCCATCTATGAAGGTTGTTATTCTGCTTCTTGTTCATGTTGCTCACTCAAATTGGCAGCATAGAGAAGGCAGCCCATTAATTCTGAGTTTACATCAGCAAATATAGCAGCTTCTGGGAGATTTTCAAAGACACTTATGATATGGGTCCCTCCACCAGTAACAGTCAAGTGTTTGGGTTTGTCTGTATTTCATGTCAGTGAAAGGTTGCTGTGGTGATTTTTCATGGTTAAGCTAGACTTTCATCCAGCAAACTTCTTGAAGGTTTGTTCCAGCTCCCTCTGAGGTGCAAACATAATAGGGAACATGCAAGTTAAAACTGGACACCTGATAGGCCAAGAAAAATCAATTGTTGTAGCAGAAAGAAAATAGCCATTTGGATGGTTTCTGCTCTGTTGATGTTTCTCTAATCTAAGATGTAATAGCAATCTCTTAAGTGACTCAATACCACAGAAGGCAGACCCAAATGTTCTTGGATCTGTCTTGTATATTGCACCAATACGGTTCAGAAGCAGCTATGCTCATCGAGAGAAATGAAACTATTAATTTGACTGTTGTTGTTGTCAAATATCCCTTCTGATATATCCCAGTCTTCATCTACAGGAAAGGAAAGAAGAAAAGATTGTTTTCCTAACTAAAGTAGCCAGGTCAGAACAGAGTCAATGGTAAAAGTCCAATTAATGTTAAGAGAGGCAATACTGGATTAAGGCCCTTTGAGAGACCATTAGATTCAGCAGAATTCACGTCATGTCACTCTCTCATTCCTACCAGTCTGTCTTAGAATGCTCGAGCTGTCACCATCATTCTTTTACTGATTAGATACACATCTAAAGAAAAAGTATCCAGTTAATGGGGAGAAATTGTCTATTAAAGCAGGAGAGTCAAGACTTGTCCTGCTTTGTAGTCTCCAGATGCCCTTTTCCTTTGCTTCAGCTTTTCTGTCTTTACTATGGGCATAATATTTGGTCGCTTTTCAGGAGCGTTGTGCTTTCCAGCCAATTGGTCCCCAGCATGTACTGGTGCCTGGGACTATCCCACCCCAGGGACCTTGGGGTTAAACTTCAGGAGGTTTCTGTTGTCCATTTCCCTAGCCTGCTAAGGTCCCTCCATGAATGACAGTGCAACTGTTGATGTTACCAACAACTCCTCCTGCTTTATCTTCTGCAAGCTTGCTCAGGGTTCAGCCCGTTCTGTAACCCAGGTTGTTGATGAAGGTGTTAAACAGTATTTTATCACCAATCCCCACGGTACACCAGTAGTGACTGCCCTCTAGTTGGACTTTGCTGATCAGAACCCTCTAAGTCTGCCTCACCACCCATTTATCTAGCCTGTACTTCACCTGTTTGCCTATGAGGATCTTATAAGAGACACTGTTGAAAGTCTAACCAAAGTCAAGATTAAACAATGTCAACTCCTTCTCCCCATCCAGCAAGCTAGTCTCTTTGTTGTAGAAGGCTGTCAATCATGATTTCCTCTTCCTAAATCCATGCTGCCTGCTCCCTATCACATTCTTGTCATTCATATGTAATGTTCGGAAGTGGTTTCCAGGACTATGAGGTACTTGCTACTATTCCATCGCAGTACATGCATGGTTAATGTGAAGTTTTACTCTATAAATATGTGTATTCATATATATATATGTATAGACACATAAGGGTGCATCAGCACACACAAATCTGCAAAGCTATGGGTGCTAAAAAGTATAAAATAGCTACAGAAAGTTTGAAAGCAGGAATTTGTAAGAGTAGTTTGCTGATGCACACACAGGGCTTTAAGGCGCTCTATTCATTCTGTATTACGCTGTGTTAGACAGTCTCAAGGAGGAGTTTGAGAGTCATCTCCTACCATCTCCTTAACAACAGCTTTCAGTTCTCTGGAGAGGCCCATGGCTGAAAACTACCTTGTTAACATACCTTGACGCTGAAGTATTTGTACTTAAAGGAAGGAATAATAGCTGCAAGGTCTGTCTTTCTCCCTGTCCTCAGCACAAGAAAGGATTCTTTCAGCAGTGTATTTTATCCCTTGTCGGATCGATGAACTCTCCCATCTATTATCTGTGCTCTTTGCCCATTCATCTCTTATCTAGTAAATCAGTTTGATTTTGATTTTGTCTGTTTTTTGAACAAATCCCTCAGGGCAGAATCAGAACTTTGCTTTCTGATTCTGGGAATTAATCAAACAGAAAGGTTCCTCCAACTTTGATGGCAATTTTTGGGGCTGTTTGCATGGAGCTTCTTTATTCTTTTTGACATAGGGGCCTTTTTTTCCATGTCTGTGGCATACTGCATAGGTCTGTTTGGTGCACAGTGCTGTCTATTGGCCTCATACCTCATGTGCTAAGCTGAACAAGGAATTCTAAACTTAATACTTCTGTGTCTGCCCAAGACAGAAATTTGACACTTTAGACTTAATATGGTGATGTATTACATGATGTATTATCACAAATGAAGAGCTGTCCTGGTGACATGGATGAGCAGCCAGGGTCAGACTGTGCTTAGACCAGCAACAACAGTGAGGGAAATAATGACATGGGATTGTCTCCACTCAGGCATTGAGAGGAAAACCAAATGCCTCATTCTGTGTGGAGTGGGGTGTTTTTAAAGGTCACCAGGATGCTGCTTGAATGGAGGCAATTCCCAAATAGGAAAAAAGCCTCCACAATAAACAAAATCAAACCAACCTGCTTAGTGCAAGGCTGCACTTTAGAAAGATAAATTGGCTCCAGAAATTGACCAAGTAAGTCAGAAGGAAGGGTGACCTTGTGAGCAAGGCATGAAAGACACCCACGTCAAGTCACAATCAATACAAATCACAGCTTATACAGTAGCAGACAAGTGGTAGCCACATCTTCTGTCTCTGAAGGGTGACCATCCAGTGTCCCAGCTATTCAGATGTGGGTTGTGAGCTGTGACACCTCTGCAGATCATCCAATAGCGTAATGAACACTTGAAGAAGCTCAGCAGGCAAGTGGTATATAGCTAAAGAAACCCCCAAATCGGCAAAGTCAGTCCTCATAGAAACTTGTATTAAGATAAATGGCTTTCAGGTTTCAAGAGAGTGGCGTGAGTTGGTCTCCTCCTGTTCTGGTGACATCCCAGCTGCTGCAGAGCAGCAGCAGTCCCTCCCTGTCATAGGGAAGCAGCAATGGCCTTGCTGATGCCTTACAGAAATATTCCACAAGTGCAGTCTACGTGTTTCGTATGCAGGACATGATCAGTAAACCTTGCACGGTTTTGATAGGACTGTCACCTGCCCACTCGTGCAACTACCCTGTCCCAGAGTTGCTGTATGGCTGAAGTCCACATGTTATAGTGATGTAGTGAGCTGAAACATCATAGAATCATCATAGAATAGTTAGGGTTGGCAAGGATCTGAAGATCATCCGCTTTCAGCCCCCTGCCGTGGGCCAGGATGCCTCACACAAGACCATGTCACTCAATGCTCTGTCCGACACTGCCAAGGATGGAGCATTCACCACTTCTTTGGGCAACCTGTTCCAGTGCCTCAACACCCTCACAGTAATGAACTTCTTCCTTATATCTAACCTGAACTTCCCTTGTTTAAGTTTGAACCCATCACCTCTTGCCCTACCCCTACAGTCCATGTGAAACCACATGCACCAGCCTTGATTTTTGTTGGTCTCTTGTGATTTCTTCATTGACTGTTTTGACCTTGCCCAAAGTGAGATGGCTTGGGCTATGTTTTGGGAACAGTTCTCCCCTGGGGGACTCCTCCTCTCCTGACTCTTTGTCTCCGCTGTTTCTCAGCTGTGTGTGCATGTGCACAGCTAAGAAACAGCGGTGTCTCTACTCATTAATTCTCTCATATTTATTCTTCTAGAATAATATATTTATAGTTACCTGAGACGCTTCTGACACCGCAGGCTAGCGCGGAGTCAATCACTCACTGCCACCGTTCATCAGGCTGTTTTATCAGCAGATTGCTTCAAATTCACTTATCTTGTAAATTGCACAGCAAGAATTCACCCTTCCTTGAGGGTCATTTTAAAAACAGTTTCCAAGAAGGCACTTTCTACTGCAAATTGCCTCTATTCTTCTTCAAATAAAAGAATATTGCTTACAACAGATGAGCACACATGAAAATCCTGAATCCAAACGTGCTGTTTCAAGTCTGGATCCAAACTAGCTGCTTAGAGCTTCTTTTTTCTTCGCTTCTTTTAAGCTTCATACGTTTTCCTGAGGCTTATTCATTGGCAGTAAGCAGCAGAAAGGGATGTCATACTCTGATGCAAGGGAGTACTTTTTAGTGAATAATTCACCTTGGGAATAATCCAATTATAAGAAATAGTTAAAAAAATACTGGGTTCTGAGTGAACTTTTTGCAGACCCAGTGCCTAACTTTGAAGAAATAGAGAAATCTGTGTAAATCATAGCTCTGTTGTGCTCCACGCCTGGTGCTTGGCATGCTGAATAGCAGATGTCATTTATTTAAGCACAGAACAGGATAGTCCTTTTCTTACCCAAAATGACATTATCTATATAAGCAACAAGCCAGTTCCAATTGTCCCATAGGAAGAAAGAATTAGGAGCATTTTTCCTTGCCTAATAATTATGGAAATGATTAGCACATGATAGCTGGTAATCTGTGCTTTGTCCAATACTGGAGATTGACGGACAGGGAGCTCACACTGCTGGCGACCTCTACTTTCTCCTTAGGCTTCACAAGCTCTGAGTGACTCTTCGTTAAGCCTGGAGACCTATGTCTCTGCTTAAAACAGGGTTTTGGACTTCTGTGTTCGTGACCGAATCCTTCATTAAGGTGAGCCAGCAGGAAAGGTCACTTGTTTCCAGGACTCACTGTGCCAAGATAGTTCTGAATAGAAAATTGAAAGGTCTGCACTGGCAGAACTAACTTGGCAAATAGGAAACATAGAGCTGTTGCTCTGTCTCCCTTTCCCTCAACCTGACCTCGAGATAAAATCCCACTTGAGGTTAAACATAGCTATTTCTAAGTAGGCCATCTTGCCTTTCTAGCTCAGTCTGGCAGCTGAATTTGGTGCTAGAGCTGAAGAACTCCAGTAAGTGATTGAAGTAGTTCATAGTTCATTAGCAGTCTTCCATCTTCATATCTCTTTCCACCTGTACTGGGCACTGGTGAGGCCGTGCCTCGAATCCTGTGTTCAGTTCTGGGCCCCTCACTACAAGAGAGACATTGAGGTGCTGGAGCTGGGACAGAGAAGGGCAATGGAGCTGGTGCGGGGCCTGGAGCACAGTGTGATGGGGAACGGCTGAGGGACCTGGGGAGGTCAGTCTGGAGAAGAGACAGCTGAGGAGGGACCTTGTTGCTCTCTACAACTGCCTGAAAAGAGGATGGAGCGAGGATGGTCTCCCTCTTCTCCCAAGTAACAAGTGATAGGACAAAAGGAAATGGCCTCAAGCTGCACCAGGGGAGGTTTAGACTGGAGATTAGGAACAGTTTCTTCACAGAGGGGGTGCTCAGGCACTGGAACAGGCTGCCCAGGGCAGTGCTGGAGTCACCATCCCTGCAAGTGTTCACAAACCATGTAGATGAGACCCTCAGTGCCATGGGTTAGCGGTGGCCTTGGCAGTGCTAGGTAATGGTTGGACTTGATCATCTCGAAGGTCTTTTCCAATCCAGTTGATTCTATGATTCCCTTCATGCTATTTCCAAGCCATTTCATTTATTTTTGTGGGACAGAAACAGCACCAAACTGCCCGTCTGGTTTAGCAGATACATTTAGTTATTCCTTATCATTGTCCATACCATTTTGCAGAGATAGGTGTCATCTACACAGCAGTTACAGCCTGTACTTCTACCAGTCCTTGTAATAACCTTTTCCTACCTAATCCATCAGCCTGTATTCGCTGGGGGTTTTTTATGCTTCCTACATGCCATTATGTACCACAGAACAAATTATATCAAATGAGAGATCAAGAGGTGACAAAGGAAATGAATCATGGTAATAGTCGAGGATAATATGTATGCATTAAGTAACAAACAGTGAATAATGTGATTTTGCATTGTTTCTTACTTAATGCCATGCTGGAAGAGAGGCGTTACTATTCACACTCTCCTGCAAACTCTTGACCTGGTACTTCAAGCTCTGAAACGTCTGCAAAATGTATCTTTGGTGGTAAAAGTGACCGTTGGAGACCTCAGAGGTCACGAAGACCTTTGAAGATGAGCCCAGAGCTCCAAAGCTGTTGGATCTGAAATGCAAGCATGTGTTACAGCCAACAGCTGACTCCACCATGATCCCAGTTTCCAAAGCCAAGGAGCCCTGTGTGAGATCAACTTGAGTCCAACAGGCCTACGAATGCCTACCGTGCACCACAAGGAAGCAGGTACACCAAAACTAGCCTTTAGTTCTGTGGAGAAACATTGAGCTAATGCAGACCCTGTCCTGGCATCCATGGCATGGATAACATGCAGCCCAGATGGTCTCAGTGACGGGTAGTTCAGAAATGCCTCTAAGTGCAAAGGACTCCAACATTGGTCAGTGTTGTTTAAGGAAAGAAAGCGATGGGAGCAGTGTGGGCAATGCTTCAATGGCAATGTGTTGCACATGTTGCCAAAACAGACAGGAACCTGGGGGAGGCTGTACTGAAGCTTCCACCACACACAACTGGATCGGGTATGTAGTCAAATAACATGGAAACATGTAGAGCATAAATATGATGCGTCCTCTTCTTCTTACCCATCCTGAACAAACACATGCAGTTTTTCTCTTAGGCTTCCAAAAGTATTGCTGGCTTCACATGGTTCCTTCACATCAAGTCCTTTGTGAAACATCTTTGAGTGAAACAGAACTGACTAATCTGCCTTGGCACTTTTGATGATTTTTGGAAAACATCACTCATGAGCTGATCAATCTGCTGTATTATTTATGCTTTTGCTACTCAGATATGTGGATAACTTTCACATCCAAATTGCTGAATATCGTCTACAGACTGTTAAAATAGATAGCACTATGCCATTACTAATCCAGAGTGTCTAAGTTCTTTAGAGCACATAGAGATTTGCCACAGCCTTTAGCAAGAATGGGGTTGCCAGCTGATGCCTATGCATTTACTTGAGGTAGCTCTCTGATGCTGCGTGGATATTGTGATGCAAAGTTTATAAACTTCCTAATCCTTCTCATTTTAGTAGCCCTTGCAATGAGCTTAAGATGGGTACTGTAATCAAACGTGATCTGATTTGTGCTGTTACCTCCTTCAGACAGCAGCCGCGTGTGTTGAATGCAGGAGCTTTAAAGCAGTGTCACCACTATCTGGGAACAATGACAACACATTAGAGTTGTGCTGAATGAGAGCTCTGCTAGAGTAAGAAATGTCTTGTAATTGTAACAGCAACTTTGTGAGTGTCTGTCTCTGTGTAGAGGCTTTGCTTGGAGTCTTCTCCAACCATTTGCATGCGAATTTAAATGAATAAAACCTGTTTACTTAAACCTGGGCCTGTAACTCACCCATCCCCAGGGCAAATTCTCACTCCTTAAGGACTCATGGACACACTGGCTGAGTAAATGCATCCTGAGGAAGATCCAGGTTATAAAACAGGCTCAACATTTGAGTGGCTTCCTGCAGGAGATATGTTTTGGAGTCAGCAGGGGTGGTCCAAAAGAGGACCAGGGACAGAGGCAGTAGCTGGGCAATGGGGAGGATCCAGGATCCAGTGTTGGAGTTGTCTTCTGGACACTTTTTGATATAGCATCTATTATATAGGCACTATATGATCTTCTTGGGTTAGTGCAGTATTTAATCACAACTAGAGAGCCTTCCTAAGATGCGGCACATTTTGCTAGGCAGCACATACCGATGGCAGGTCTCAACCCTCAAAGAACTTGCATCTAAAAAAGATAAGGCAGGGGAAGGGATAGGAGAAGGAGAGAAGGGAGCTCTGGCAAGGAGAAGGTTAGATCGCTTGAAAGAGAAAAGATAAGGTCAAGCTAGACTTCACTTGATGCGTTTTCTTGTACTTAATGTTATATGCAGCAGTTCTGGAAAGGCAGAGAAGCTCAAAGAAAAGTGTTCTGTGCACTGTGGTGCCTCTTTTCATATTGGGACTAGAATAGGTGTCACTGGTGTCAGCCCCTGAGGCTGCGCTGTCTCTCTAAGGTGATGAATGTGGGAGATGCCACAGAGGTTAGCACAGCAAAAAGCAGTTTTTGAAGCCTCTGGCATAACAATTAACTACTTAACCAGCTGAAGAGGTAGGGCAGCGAGAATCAGGGTCACCAAGAGGCTGTGACTGAATTCTTGGAAACAGGAAGATGAGTCAGGCTATGGAGGTACTTGGAAGTTAGGATTAAACACTCTAAATTGTAGTTTGGGAGTTCAGAACATCACATGTGGGCAGACTATTGAACCTTGGTGCCCTCTTCTTTGAAGAAGGGGTGTCATGGTGTGGCTGCATGGCTATGCAGTGGAGCAAAGGCAGATAAACAGCAGCACCAGAACTGTGTTTTTTTCCATGCTACTGAGAGAAAGACCTTCAAAAAGCAGCAGATTGGGTGGGGTGTTTGTCAGAGGGGATAGGAACTGGGAGAGCAGAAGAGCTGAGATGGGCAGATGTGAGAAGACACAAAGGCTGGGGAAGACCAGTTTGGCCAGGATGAGGGAAGAGCACCGGGGCTCAGAAAACCCATGCAGCCCCTAAAGAGCTGCACATCCAAGCTGGTGGCTCCCAGTGAAGCAAGGAAAACCTTGGTAGAAAGGCCACCCTGCTCCTAGAGCTGGGGTTAACTCTCCCAGCACAGCTCCAGATGGCATCCCTCACTCTGTTGCTTGCCCTGTCTCTGAAAGAGCAAGTTTGGTGTTTCCAGCTAAGGAGGTTGACTTCCAGACATTCATACACCATCTATTCCTGAGAGCCTTGTGGCATAGGGTTGGTAGGAAGGGATGGGACTTCTCTCCCATCTTCTCTGCTGGCACAAAGCTGCATGATCAGTTAAAGCAGTGGACTTTAAAGAGGAGCTGTACTTTGGGTGCCTTTCAGGCCTATCATACAAAATTCAGTGATCAAAAGGAAAGAGGAGCTTCTCTTTTGTCATTCCATCACAGCTATGCTTGCTTCCTGCCAGCTTGTCAAAGCTTAGTGACAGCAGAAGGATCCTGTCAGCCTTGCTGCCAGTTCCTCTAATAGCAGCTTTAGATAAATCCTTCCTTATGTTTTCTCCCAAATGGACCTGAACCAGAGCTCTGGATCTGAACTCTCCAAAGGTGATGAGAGAGGAGTGTTAGCCAAATCAGAACTGAGTTCTGCTTGAGCTTGGTTTAGAACTAGTCTTAAAATGTAGAGTGAGCCATCAGGGGACTTTGGAATGTCCAAAACCCAGATCCAGGTCTGGACCTGCACAGCGTGCCTGCATATTGCTGGTCCCATTAGGTGCAGAAAATGTGTACTCTCAGGCCATTGTGAATGAGAAATAAATTCCATTAGCACAAACCTTCTGCTTTTATGTAAGAAAACACTTTTACAGGGGTTGAAACAAGCACTTTTAACTTCATATTTTCTAATGGGTTGAGAGCCATACATCAGCTTGCGGCTGAGTCATGGGCAACAGCTCATTATGCATCAGCATCTCGATTGCTTGTTGCTTTGATAAGTGTTTCTGCTTGCACTTTGATACACTGATAGGCTCTATTTGCAATAGCAATTGCTTTTAGCTTTCTCACTGTTATTAGTCATAGAATCACAGAATGGTTTGGGTTGGAAGGGACCTTAAAGATCACTCAGTTCCAACCCCCTGCCATGGGCAGGGACACCTTCCACACAGTCTGGTGGCTCTGTGAATGTGCCCTATCTGAAAAGAAATGGGTCTGAAACATGAGGAAGTGATAAATGCTCCATCCCTGGCAGTGTTCAAGGCCAGGCTGGACAGAGCCTTGGGTGACATGGTCTAGTGTGAGGTGTCCCTGCCCCTGGCAGGCGGTTGGAACTGGATGATCTTTAGGTCCTTTCCAACCCTTTTCAACATTCTGTGATTCTATGATGCTATGAACAGCACACTTACCCACCCCAGCTGTGCATGGAAGCATGATGACACAGGTCATGGCTCAGACGCACAGCTACGGCAAGGCTGATGGAGGCGTGTTCTGTCCATAGGATATCCATAGGAAGGGCAGTGCTGTCACTATGTAGGAAGCAACTGCGATTTGCAGGGGCAGAAGTGTGAGGTGTTTGGGAGCCACGGTGCTCTGGGGTAGGAGGAATGTGGGCAGATTCGCTCTTGCTGAGGTTCGAAGTAGCGGAGCAGTGGTTTTGAGCACATCACATTGTAGTTGAAGAAATCAGCGAGGATGAGAGGTTCTTTTCTCTACCTGTGTAGGTATCCTGCGTACAGCTGCTTTTCTGTAGAGAAGGATTATACACAAAGAGGCAGTACACAAAAATGACTGCTGACAGCCCCATCTCAAATGGCGCCACAGGTAACCACCCATCATTGTCTTCTACAGCCAAGCTTGGTTCTGTATTTTATTAATACTGACCCTGCACGTTGTAATTGCTTTCTTCTGGAAGAAAAACCTCTTCTTAAGGGTATCACTGAAATCCATTATTGGAAAACATGGAAATAATTGCTCAATACCCTGATTTCCACTTAATCTTTTCAACCTGAGAGAGACTTGTACCCTAATGGGGTAAGATTCCTTCCATTTTTATTTTATTGTTTATTTAAACTTTTAATGCCTTTTAATTTATTTCTGTTTTTATCTTCTATTTTTAATGTTGTCATTTAAGTATGGGTATTGTTAATATAATGTGAAAACCCTGATGAGCTGTTCCTCCCAGGGGTTTTAGCTTTAACTAATTTGGCTGTGTACCACTAGCAGCCCGTTCCTCAGATGTGCTCCATAAATGTCATCAGACCTTCCCCTGTTCCAGCTTATGGCACTCTGGAGATAAATTTACCTGCTCCAGTCTGAGTCATACTTCCATCTACATCATGTTGTGTACACAGTCTTCTCCCTAACCCAGCCATCCCAATCTACTCAGCTCTTCCTACGTGCCATTAAGCATTTGCATTGCGTGTCCCCAGTTGCTCTGCTTTCCACTGCACTCTGCAATGGCAGACCTGGAAAAGAGCAGAGTGTTTCAGGTGAGGGTGTGCGTCAAGTTATATAAAGGAACTTGCAGTTTTTTCTGCTATTTTTTAAACTCAGTTGGGTATTTTCTTTGCCTATTTTGTTTTTGACTATTGTGAAGCATCTGCAGCCATGTACTTTCAAGTGAAACTGGAAATGGGACTGAATAATAACCCAGCAGTATAATTCTAAGCACCCATTTGCTTGTGAAGTGCACAGCCCTTATCAGCATCGCCCTTTGCCTGTTCACAGCATTCGCTGCCCATCCATTCATTGCACATCACATTGGGATGTGTAATTTCTTTGTGTCTGCAGTGGCTGGTTCTTGCCCCAAGCCTGTTCCCCACACCTTGTGCTCTCCCCTGTGTGCTGTGTGAGCATCTTGCTGACAGCCACCATATGCCCCTGGGTGGAAGAGCCTCACTTCATCCCAGCACAGTGTCACATCTCCAAACCACAAGGTCTTTACCAAAGACTGAAGGTGACCAGAGACCCCTTGACAGCACCTCCCACCTTCCCATCCCGCATCCACTGCCATGACATTCATCTCCAGTTTAACGCAATTATTCTATTAGATCCTCCTTTTTTCTCATAATGAGACTCCAACATCAAGCCTCATTATCCTTTTACCCAGAAGAAGACAGTCCAGGCTGTTTCAAAAGCAAGCAATTTACAGCAGTGAGCTGGTGCTCACAGCACCTAATTCACAATTTGTTAACACTGGTGGAATTTTACTGGGGGGTTATTTCACCTTCCACAGCTACTGCCTCTCTGACAACAATTATTAAGAACTCATTTTGCTTTGAACAGCGCAATTCCTCTGCCAGCACAGGGAGGTTTATATTTGAGGTTAATAAAACGTAACGTTTCATTCCAGAGATCACAGTTTGTGTCTCATGCTGTAACACTCTTTGCTTAGAAACGTTTTCCTCTGGGATGGGAAACAACTGGGTGAAAGTGTTAAACAGAAGCACTACTTTACAGCTGTCCAGCTCTATATTTGCTCCTATGCAAAGCCGAAAAGGGGGGATCTAGGCTTAGCAAGCTGCAAAGATTTAAGTATTACAATGAGTTAATAGAGACAAAAAATGTCAGAAAAATACATATTTTTTTCTTCAGAAAGTGGCAAAAGAAAGTTTATTTTACTCTTAAAAAAGTTATTTCTAGTCCAGGGTCTGATTTCAGCCGAGGGGAAGATGCTCTGTGGCATCTCCTCTGTTACAAGCTTTAAACCATTGACTGAAGGAGTTAGCTTACTGTCTGAGACCTTACCCAAAAGAGCGGAGTGCTCTTTGACTGCAGTTAAATGAGCACACAAAGTATGGACACACAGAGGATCTTCTGCCCTATTGGGACAGTGAGGCTGGTAACAGTAAAGTGACATTTTTCTCCCCCTTGAGGAGGAAAAAAAGGCTGAATGTGGGTAATGGGGGCAAGGGCAAGTAGCTCAATGGTCCAGCTGGGAGATGGATAGCGAATAAACAGCTGCCCTTGGTTGAGATTCTTTGCTGCCTTTAAAATTTATAAAGCAGCTTCGTGTAGTAAATAGAAAAAGAATGGAAGAAACCGAGATGCAGGAAGAAAATAAGAATTTTTGGCACTAGGTGTCTAATGACAGTGTTTGGTGAAGACGTGCCATGGGAGGGCAGCAGCCAAGAAGCAAGCAGCAGCAGCAGGAAATCCATTTTGGAGTGCTGGAATTCAGCGCAGCATCGCTATCATCCCATGGTCTTGTCAACAGGCAGTTTAGCAGATAATGTAACCACCAACAAACTGTCTCTGTCTTGCAATGAAGCTTCATGTAGGAATGAAGGCATCCCAACATTTCTGATCTAAACTGATAAATCTTTGAAGTGGGAACCTTATACTTCTGATCATAATGTAATCCTGTACAATCCTACCACTAGAGACCGAGGTCTGATCTTGTTTGAGCAATTTCATATTAGAAGGCAGCAATGCTCTTATTATAAAGCTGCAGAAGCTGGCTAGGGGCATCCATGCAGGTAACCCCCTTTGTCATACCTATTATCTCTGGGCACATTCTGAGGGCTGGATTGGTTCTGAGCACAGTGGGAAGTGCAGCACAACCTGTCAGATAGACCCAGCTGCACCACTGTCACACTGGGCATGAAAGCATATGTGTGAGATTGACAAGACTACCTTGTCTCTGCACAGGCATTTTGGGTGGTTGGGGGTTTAGAGTGGTGCTCAGGTGTGATAATCCTCAGGTCAATGTAGATCTCCAGCAGACATCTGAATGCCCTGGGGAGAACTGGCTGTGACATGAGCTGTTGTGAGCTTTTGTGGCTCAGAGCAGTGGAAGGACACAGATAATGTAACGCAGAGTTCAGGACCCCAACCTTTTTTGACATGCAGGCTGATGCCGCGCTAAGACCCAAGGCAGGAATTGTTTCTTGTCTGTATTTGGCTCATACCAGTCTCTGAGTGACATTATTTCTTCCCAGCCTTTTTTGCCAGCAGCTCATTTTACTGTGTCATGGGAATTACTTCCTAATCCGGCTGACCAGGTTTTTCTTTCTTGTGTTATGCTCTTGCATTTTGGCAATGAGGTGAGGCTATAACTTCTGCTGTGCCACTGATCTCTATGCCTCCATTTTCCCATCCTCAGTGGCTTGTGAGAGCTGAGCTCTATCAGAGCAGCAGCTACTGGCCTGGTTTTGGTCTTTTTCATGAACTGATGGATGTTGGAGCCTCTTTGCTGTGTCCTTGTTCCTGTCCACCTTGAGTTTCCTCTTTCTGTCACAAAGATCATTCTCTTTGGGATGCTACAGGAGGTGGATGGCTCCACCACCCAGGTCCCTACGCAAGCTCTGAGCTCCAGTATAAGAGTAGGCAATGGGGGAGGTAGAAGCAAAGGCTTGTATTTGAGAAGTGCCACTCTAGGTGGTGTATTTTAGACAGATAAAGTCTGTTGCTCTGCCAAATGCAAACTTAAATGTACACATCCCCCCACCTCACAGCATGGTGTTTGTATTTTTCTCCTTCAAAATTACCATAGCCTCCATCTGGTAGCATCCTGTATTTGTGTGGATACTGGGATCAGGACACAGAGAACAGCCTCTTCTTGCATGTCCCATTTTGGGGTTTGTTTTCTGTTTATGTGGTAGAAATAAATTAATTCAAGCCATCTGTCCCCACTTCCAAATGAAACACATCTGTGTGAGACAGCAGCAGAGGGATGTATGGGGCAGGTGAGGTTTCCAGCACAGACACAGCAGTGTCAGCACACTGCATCCCTGCGCATCGCCAGGAGAGCAGCCAGGATGCTCTGTGCTTCCAAAGAGGTGCCAAGTGATGGATGCAGGAGCCAAGATGCAGGCACCAAGTTTGGAAAATCTTGCAGGAATCTTGGCACTCGCCTCCCAGCCTCGCCTGGATATAAACAGCAGTTTTTGTCAGAAATCTGCCTACAGATTCCCCCTCTTCATTTTCATTCCTGATTGCATCTGCAGATGAGAGCTTTAGTGCTTCACAGTTCTGCAGCTTGTTTTTAATTCCAAATGCCAGCAAGAGGTCTCCCTAACATACAGTGCAGTATAAATAATATAGATATGGCTTTGGATGGTTATAAAATTAGGTGAGTCTTACCTCCTGTCTTGTGTAACACTTCTCTTAATAAATCAAGGGTGGTCCTTGAGGGCTCCAGCCCTAGCAAAAGGAAAAGAGACCAGATCACTGAATGCCTGTACCACCAAGTTCTCCATTTGAGACTCCCTGAAGCATCAGCACCACGGCCGGTTTTGGGTTTTGCATGAGAAAGAGAGCAAATGCCCCTGTGTGTAGTTTAAAACCTGGCACTGGAGCATTTCCTCTCATCTTCAACTCCACATTTGCCTTTCCAGCTCCCTGCTGCACTCAGTGTATTTCTTCTGCTGTGATGGTTTTCGCATAACCTCTTTGGCAGCACCAGGAGAAGTTCTTGCAGCTCAGACTGTGTTGGCACTTGAGACCCTTGAAACATCACTCACTGCATCTGACTTAAGGAAGCACATCGAACAGAATGGGGAGAGGCTGTTTGCCAAAAATAGGTTTGTGGAAGTGGTTCGAGATTCTATCTGACCTAAGCTCCAGTGCCCAAGATCTGCTTCAAGGTCCTGGGATAGTCTCCAGATTGCAAGTCAGGCCAAGACCCAGAGGTGCTGGATCCCTTTCCTTTGGAAGAAAATCCCTACGGATGGAGGGAGCAGGAGATGCTGTGGTCTGTCCTCACTCTTAGGGGGAACCAGGTATGTGGTTGTCTTGGCCCCATGGTTTTGACAGAGATTTTGTGTCTTTAGGGCTAAGCCAAGTGCATTAGAGAAACAGAGAGAGCTACAGGGTGAAAGGGAAGAACAATTCATGGGTTAGTGGCTGGTGAACTGAACGCAGGACCCAGCTCGGGGATGGTGAGGCCTTAGAGCTGCTCTCCAGCTCACTTCCCTGCAGGTAAACTGGAAAGAAAATGGCTCTCTACTTCCCAGGTGTATTATGTGATGTGGAAAGACTGCAGAAATAGTGCCATATAAGATAGGTGGATGTGCTGTTGGGTAACTTAATGCAGAAAAAACCCAGGGAATAAAAATAAGCATCATCTTTCCTTTATGCATCTTGGAGCCCTTTCGAGGCTCTAAGGTCTGATTTATACAAGAAACATCCATGAACCTAATAAAGTCATGTTTTTAATAGGGATGAACTCATTAAACAGAGGAACAGCTCACACTGATTTCAGTCAAATTCTTATTAACACAAATTGAAGCAACATAACCCACTGCTTAGCAAAAAATGAGAGCACTAAATAGTTTTAAAATGGCTTTAATGTAAACCATTGCACTTCTCATGGGAGATGAGCCTCAAGAGCAGGGCTTTTGAGGGAGCTGGTCTCTAAGCAAGCTGATTTTGGGGTGGCAGCAGGAGATACTCAGTGCCTCTGAAAACTGGGTTCCTAATTAACCTCCTCTCATAGAATCACGGAAAGACAGGTCTGGAAAAGATCTTCACAACTGCTCTGGTTCTACCACCAACAAATGCGTATACATAGATGGTGGTTATATACACGGATACACACATGCATGTATAAATCATTGCTGTCTTTTGAGCCTTAGAGGGCCATTTAACTGTAAAAATCTGCTTCCTGAGAGAGGCAAATGATTCGAGAAGATACACACTCAAGTGGGAATGTTTGCATTAAAGTCAATAAGGGGTTCAGTTTTCTAACCAGGAGCTATTTACTTACTTTTACTATTTTTTCCTATTCCCTTTGCTATTACCACAGTTATTTGTGCATGGATTGTGCATACTGAAGTCATGCCTTGCAGAATACTTACAACTAGAGAATGGGCATGAAGAGAGCAAAATCTGTTCAAAGGCAAAGCATTTGGATTTGACCTCTCTATCCTGCAAAATGTCTTGGGCTCTATTCAACCCCTTGTTCCGCTATCGTGTGGCAGAGGGAAGAGGCTTACAACAGACTATTCAGACTATTCAGGGCAGTTTCTAGGCTTGGTCTAGAATAGGGACCAGGATTTGGAGATGCCAGTGGCAGCCAGGCACAGGTTCTTCGTTCAGCTCCCTGAGATGTATCCCCTCTGCTGTGGGAATGGCAGCAGCATTGCAGCAAGTCAGTCGTGTTCAGCCAGCCTTTCCCACCTATTTGCCAGGGTACTCCTCCCAGTTACCCTGAAATGGAAAAGGAGCGTGATGGCTATAGGAATGCTGATGACCACAAGACGTTGTACTTCTCCATGCTGATGGTTTGCAATTAATACTGCCTTAATCTGCTGTCTGTGCCCACTAAATATCAGCCCAAACACACAACAAAGCCTATTGTCCCCTATTGCAAAGGTGTGAGGATAGGGAAAAAGGCTCTATGAAGTGGAAAAGTCAGGCCACCAAAGGGACACCTTTAGGAGAGAACAGGTCTGCCCCTGAATGAAGTGAAGCAGTGGGGAAAGCCTCACGAATACCGGCTGTTGATGTTTGGATGCAAACAACTTAAGTTTTGCAGGTAGGAAGGTGGCCGAGGGGGCTCCTTGGAAGAGATTTAAATAGCACAGGTGTAGAGGGTAGACAAGGAGATTTGGGAGGTGATTCCAAGCTGATGCAGTAGATAGGTAGGGGTAGCAATGATGGTGAGAGGAGGCAATGAACCAGTGGGGAGGATAATGTCATTGCCAGGGCTGGGGGGAAGAGATGATGGTAGAAGGCTTGACAGATTAGAGTATTTACTCTTGCCTTGCAGGTCTGGGCAACTGAATGCATTTGGTGCAGGAAATTTGCCTGTCACTCATGGGCTGTGTTTGTGACACTTAATAAAGGTGGAAGTGAGACTGGCTGAGATAATTCTCGATTTCCATTCTGTTCATAATTCAGGTGAGCATCAGGGATTTCAGAAGGACCGTGCCTCTGCCTCTCCATATGGTATGCGCATATGCAAAAATGCACATTCCCTGGAGAATTCACAAATCAGATAAAAGAGAGGAGAAAAACTGTTTTGCTTTTCTTTTTCCCTTTCACAGTGCTAATCACCATGGTATCCAAATGCCTATTTGTTACGCTTGCATAAATCATCACTGCTTTTGTAACAGCCTCCTGGGGGAAGTTGTGTCTAATTTATTGGGACTTTCATAGAGTAACATGGGATGGGCAGGAGCTATTGGTGCTGTGCTTCAGCAGTTGCTGCTGTCCTATGGAGTCCCCAGTTTAGGGCAGGGCTGTGAAGGGAGAGCAATGAGTGCAGGTGGGGCAGGCAGGGGCAGCAGAGGGACAGTATGATAAAGATGCAAAGGGGGGACAGGGCATGGTGGGGAACGGTCCCTGTGAATGCAATGGAGCTGGTGCAGGGCCTGGAGCACAGTGTGATGGGGAACGGCTGAGGGACCTGGGGGGTTCAGTCTGGAGAAGAGAAGGCTCAAGGGGGACCTGATCGCTCTCTACAGCTGCCTGACAGGAGGATGGAGTGAGGTGGGTTTGGACTCTTCGCCCAGTAACAAGTGATGGGACAAGAGGAAACAGTCTCAAGCTGCCCCAGGGGAGGTTTAGACTGGGTATGAGGAGCAGTTTCTTCACAGAGGGGGTGCTCAGGCACTGGAACAGGCTGCCCAGGGCAGTGCTGGAGTCACCATCCCTGCAAGTGTTCACAAACCATGTAGATGAGGCCCTCAGTGCCATGGGTTAGTGGTGGGTTTGGCAGTGCTGGGGTAATGGTTGGACTTGGTCATCTTAAAGCTCTTTTCCAATCCAGTTGATTCTATGATCTCTACACCATATCCTAGCACCATAGCCTGTTTTTCAGTGCATTCTGCCCAGTGTGTTGGCAGAGAAGGGCCAGGGACCCCAGCTGTACCCTGATGGTGTTTGCCGTGTGATTTCTGTTTGTCCCTTTTAAATAGGGAACAGTTTTCTGTTAACCTCAGTTTTGTTTTCCTGCCTGCTCCAACGTTTCTCTTAGCAATTTGCTGTCAAAGTCCCCAGCTGGTGGACAGATCCACAGTGTTGGCTCTAAGTGCTGCAGTGGTGCCCTTTCAGATAACCTGATACCCCACTTATTTACAGGTTTTCATGGAAACAGTCAGCAGTTCCTTTGTGCATGTCAGGGTGTCTGCGTCTTCATGTGTCCTGAATCTGATTTTTGCATGGGAAATGATGGTTCCTCTCATTGAGAGGTGCAGTGAAGGGAGAGTACACTTGTAGTGTTCTCTGGCTTTGATTGCAGTCAGGCTTGTAGCATGCATCTGAATTTCATCCCCTGGTCTATGTATGGGGCAGTGGGAAGGAGAGTGTTTAATTCCTAGGCATCTTGGGTGATACAGGATTGAACAGAGAATGGTTTGGGTTGGAAGGGACCTTAAAGCTCATCCAGTTCCAAACCCCTGCCACGCACAGGGACACCTTCCACTAAAGCAGGTTGCTGCAAGCCCTGTCCTACCTGGTCTTGAACACTGCCAGGGATGGGGCAGCCGCAGCTTCTCTGGGCACCCTGTGCCAGTGCCTCAGCACCCTCACAGGGAAGAGCTTCTGCCTAAGAGCTCA